>PVJC01009493.1:0-45793 GCA_004026665.1 Murina feae | reverse complement strand
TTGGCGGCACCGGGAAGTGGGAAAGGAAGGCAGCAGGGGACGGATGAGTGGGAAAGAATTGGCGGCCTGCTTGGCGGCTTCCCAGGTCCCTTCCGGGGATCAGGGAGCAGGAAAAGACTGGCCTGACCACGAGGCAGGGTTTTTCCTGCTTTCTGGTGGCTGGAGGAAGATGGGCAGTAGGCAAGCTTGGGAGGCAGGCCGCACCCAGCCCTGGCCACTCTCAAAAAAGAGAACAACATGCTGGGGAGAGCAAGAGTCTGAGAGATCAACATAGAGGGGGTGCCTGCTCCAAGCCTCCACAGTGTGCCTGGGGGCAGGCACCCGGCAGGTAGACACACACAGGAGGACTGCTCCGAGCCTCAGATGCGGCTGGGGGCAGGTCCCCAGTGGCGACACACACACACACACACACACACACATACACACACAAAAGGCGCCTGGCAGACTGGGGCCATCATAGGACATCCACTGAGGGGTCCCAGACTGTGAGAGGGCACAGGCCGGGCTGAAGGACTCCCTCCACCCCGAGTGCACAAATTTTTGTGCACCGGGCCCCTAGTAAATAAATAAATAAAAAATAAATAAAAAAAAAGAAACATAATGACATCTATTGTACTTTTCTTTTTGAAATAAACTATTGAAGATGTGGTTTAAATTGAAAAACAAAAAACAAAGTCTCAGGCAAGAGATCAAGTCTCCAAAGGAAGGGCGCATGCTCACACTGAACCATCTGAGACTATTGAGAGTGGCATCTTGCTCCTTCGGAATCTGCCTCCTTTAAGAAGCATCTACCCTTCAAACAGGATTTAGATACTTTCAATTTACAGACTTCAAGCAAACTAACCTTTTGACCTTTCTCTGTTCACTTAATTACTTAGTTATATGCTTTCTTGTAGTTCCTAACAATTTCTTTTTATATCCCTTTTTTAAACATACAATAACACTGTGAGCTATGTAGGTATTATTTTCTACACTTTATAGAGGAATATAATAACATTTAAAAAGACAAAAACATGTACACTGGCTAGGAATTTCAGTGGTTAAAGCATCATCCAGATATACCAGGATTTTAGATTTGATCCTTGGTCAGGGCACATACAAGAATCAACCAATGAATGCATAAATAAGTGAAACAATAAATCTCTCTCTCTCTCTCTCTCTCTCTCTCTCTCTCTCGTGCATGCTCTCTTTCAAATCAATAAAAAATGTTCCCAGATAATTAAAAAATAAATAAATAACATTATGGAAACTTATCTTTGTCTAAGATTAACTGTTCTTTCTACTACATTGGTATCATGAACATATTTCTATTTTTTTCCTGTATTGTTTTGCTTATGTCATGTTCTTGGACAAAACTTATTATCTTAACTAATAAAGTTTGTGTATTTCAATTTTTCTTTGTTAACTAATCAGTGATACTCATCTAAAGAATGAAAAATACAAAATATGACTTGGAAACTCAGTGTGAATTATTTCCCAAACTACATATTGTGATCTGCATATAAAAATGGCTAACGAGAACCATGTATTCTTTGAGCCCCCAGATAGCTTCCCAACAGTTTAAATTTTTTATATATTTACCTATTTTAGAATGGATGAATTCTAGAGTGAAATAAATTAGTCAATTTTAGTCTTCATTTTTCTAAGATATTTTAGAATGATTTTAAATATTATAAATACACAGACTTAACTGATTACAAATTAACCATTTTTATATGTTTAAGTTTAGATTTCTAGTTTTCCACTTTATAATCAATGATGCAAGCCCATGACCTATGCAGACTTCATTTAGGAATAAATAAAAGACTGCATGAGAACTTCTCTTTCACGTAGCATTGCGCCACTTGCCACTAATAATACTGTAACTCTTAGCCAGAGTATTACAAAACAGATGCTACTCTGTGTGCCACACAGTGGGCAGAGACACAAAACTTTCAGACAGCTTCTGCTACCTGAGCATTTCTTCAGTGTTTTGTTACTAAAATCCTCAGGTTTGAACCACTTTGTAATTCTTTCGCAGCCATATATTTTCACATCCTTGTACTATAACAAAATAGTTGCCAGAGCTAGCCAGGACATCTTTCCTAAGCAAGGACATTACTGGTTGGCTAAACTGTCATATAAAACATCTACTGATATGTTAAAGAATATGTAATGTTTAAGCACAAGTGGAAATATTTCACATTCAAAATAATTTTCATTATTCAAATTTTTTTAAAAACTATCTTTTTGTAATTATATGAAAGTTAGTAAAAGATTGTCTGCTCCCCTTCAAGAATACCTTAAAGCTAACAGAATTTTATGAATATAATCTCTATCTCTTGGGAAAGTATTAAGTTACTTGTATCGAGAACAGTTAAATTTATTTTTAAATGCTGTATTACCTTGACCATTGCTGGGATGTAAACAATGGCCAATTATTTTGAAATATTTACTTGGTAAAAAAGGAGTTTTCCTTGACTTAGCTGGTATGGCTCAGTGATTAAAGCATCAGCCCATGGACGGAAGGGTACTCGGTTTGATTTCCATCAAGGGCATGTACCTTGGTTGCTGGATTGAACCAGACCCAGTCAGGGGGTGTGTGAGAGGGAACCAATTGCTGTGTTTCTCTCACATCAATGTTTCTCACTCTCCCCCTCCCTTCCACCCTTTCTAAAAATCAATGAAAAATAATATCCTTGAGTGATGATTAACACAAATTTATTTTTTTAAGTCATAGATACAGACACAGACAACAGTGTGATGATTACCAGATGAAAAGTGAGCCTGAGGGAGATAAGAGAAGGTAAAGGAAAGATTAAGGATAAAGGAAGGAGACTTGACTTGGATGGTGTACACACAATACAGTATACAAATGATATATTATAAAATTGTAGATCTAAAATCTATATAAGTTTATTAACCATGCCACCCTAATAAATTCAATAAAATATTTAAAAAATAATAAATAGATTGAAGATAGATAGATAGATAGATAGATAGATAGATAGATAGATAGATAGATTGATTCTGGGTATTAGCATGCAGTTCATTCCAAGTGCCTGAGCCGTGATCATGGAGGAAAGAATTGGTGCTGCTTAACTTATCAGAAGATCCTCTTCTCATTAATAAGAATAATCAGAACATCAATTTTAAAAATTGAAAGAATAGGTTGGAAGTTCAGAAGCATACAACTACAAAAGTCCCATTAGCCTGAGCTAACATGACAATGAACACCTCATCAAAGAGCCAAAATAGACTGTAGAGACAAGCTCCAACATCAATATGAACATAAAATTCTGCTCTCCTTTATGTTAGTTTTGTTGGGAATCTGGTCCCTGGCTAATGTTACCATCCACAATAACTACAAGGATCAAATATAGCCCAGGTGGTGTGGCTCAGTGGTTAAGCAGCAACCCATGAACCAGGAGGTCACAGTTCGACTCCTAGTCAGGACAAATGCCCGAGGTTTCAGACTGGATCCCCAGCAGGAGGCTGGCAAGAGACAGTCGATCAATGAATCTCTCTCATCATTATCAGGTTTCTATCTCTCCCTCTCCATGCCTCTCTGAAGTCAATAAAACATACTTTTAAAAAATCTAATATAAAATTTGGAAATAACTTCGGTAAATTGTGTGATGGAATTAGAACTTCCAATAAAACATTGTATCTGTAAAAAAAAAAAAAAAATAAGAGCAGAACAAAGACAAAGATGCAGACAATAGATTAGTGGCTGCCAGGGAGGAGGGTGCTGAGAGGAGATCCACATGAATAAAGAGGTCAAATGTATGGTGATGAATGGAAACTAGATCTTTGGTAGTGAGCACACAATAGCACATACAAATATAGAATTATAATATTGCACCTCTGAAATTTATATAATGTTATAATCTGTTACTTCAATTAAAAATAAAATACTACATCTTTAATTATAAGAAAAAATATATATTCACACAGTGTTTATAGTGCAATATAAGTAAGATAATAAAATAGACATACTACAATTATGTCTAAGGACATCAGAAACAGTATAACCATGTTTTTTAAATATTAAATGAAATAATGATTGTTTTAGTTAGGATTCAAATAATATCCTCTTTGCCAAATTCTGCATGTGTATTTTTTTTATATCAGGAATATTCTTTTCCATCCTTTAGGGAAAGGAGAGCTGTTGTATTGCTGTTCTCCAGGACAGAGTATACATAGTTGGAGCAACATTTCACAGACTATTTTTTACCTGATATGAAGTGGCTATAATGCATTATCTACTATGGAGGGAGATGAGGCAGGCTGGTAAGTATCACATAGATAAGTCAAAGTGTATTGGAAAGAATAAAAGACAGGATCCCTAGGTTCTATTTCAGCTGGAAACAAACTCAATTTAGAATTGCAAAGAGGTTCTCACCACACATAAGACGCAATCCTATCTTTTTTTCAGGGTGTCCAAACATTGTCACGAATACTCTGCTTGAACATGTAGATTAATAGGAAAATTATCACCTCACAAAATAGTGCACTCATTTTTTTTCTATGGCATTGCCTTTAATGAGTGTCATTACCCTGAGCACACTCAGTCTTTATATATTCAAAGGAAATGCAATGTAATATATTCCTTCCAACTTCACACCACCTCATAGAGTCTTCTTTTTTCTAGGTAAATATAGTCTCACTTCTACAAATTGTATTTCCTACAATGCTTTCTATACCTTTTATATTATCTAGTAAAGAGTTTGGAAAATTATCAGCATGCTGACATATGTTAACCTGAATTGAACTGGTTGTTCTCTTCAATATATTACATGTGCCAATGTGTTTTGTAACATAGATGTCCAGAATTGAGCACTAGGTATATAGAACATGGTGGAATATTGCTTCACTTGGTCTAAAACCATAATTATTTTAATCAATTGATCATTTATTAGAATTTGAGGAATCTATTTTTGTTTTTACCTCTTAAATTTGTTTGAAATCTGCATTACTCATTATTCATTTTATCGTGATCGTTACCAATCATTTCAATATTCCAGAGTGCACTTAAATTTTAAAATGTCAGCCTACATATACACTTTCCAGTTTGGTTTTTTGCAATGGATGGTTATTTAATAATAATAATAAATATAAAATACATAGTGGTTTTCATTGAAATTGTCAAATACAAAACCATGAACTCAGAAATGCCTGCTAGCATTCATATTGGGAAACTTAATTATTAATTCAGGTAAGTTGAATAAATACATTTATTTGCCTTGGCTTTATTTTCTTTAATACAAGAGACATAATAATTCTTCTACCACATTCACATTCTAAAACATCTAACTCCCACTCACCCAGAAACATTCATATTGCCCCACTGCACCAGAGCTGCTACCTCTGCTACCTATTACATGATTGTCACCAACTTCTCTCCTACTACCAGCAACTTGGAACTTCCCTTATAATCTGATTCTGTGTGGCTCTCCAGCCTCCTAGTCATAGCTATTGGGCCCAGATGGCAGTATAACCCATCAAACCCCAGTTCTGATATTTTTAATCATCATGCTAAAGAACATAATTCAAAAGGCTTCCTTTTAAGAAACTTTTATGGTAATATTTCTGTACTCAGAAGAAACTTTGAATGGGAAATTTATTTCACGCTATATAAAACTCTAGTTTATTTAAGGCTGGAATTAGGTTTTGAGGTTTGATGAATTGATTTGAGTGGGTGCAGTATAGAATACCCATTTTCTAGGGCATCATATACAGGAAAAGATACAATTCTGCCTTTATTCATTCTTCAGTGTTTTTTTATGGTCCTGGAAATGCTGCGTCGGTTTTCATGTAATTATGAAAGCAAACATCTGGAGTACCAGATGTGTGCAGACACATTAAGGGGCATTTAATCTATACATTTAAGAATGAGTCAAGTTAATCAGAAAACTCATTTCATTTCTGAAGATGAGTTAGAAAAGCCAAATTGATAGTGAAAGTCTATATAACCTGGAAGACAAAAGATTAAAAGGGACCATATGGCACTTAATAAATAGTATGTGAATGTGTGCATATGTGCCCATACAGAAATATAAGCCCCTTCGCAAGTCTTATATGCCTCTGAAAAGAGAAGGTTAAATAAGTAAAGAAAATAATACATGTTTATAGTATCTTCCTCCATTCATTGTGTAATAATTGCACTTAGGGACATGGATTAAATATAAAAATTTTAGTAACTAAGCTGGAGAAATAAACTATATATTTTATGCACCACTAGGGGTCCAATGCACAAAATTCATGCAAGGGTAGGCCTTCCTTCTCTTGGCTGCCAGCACGGGCTTCCCTGTAGCACCCGGGACCCAAGCTTCTCTTGCAGCCCCCTCTTTGTCCTGAAGGTCGACCAGAAGGATTTCCAGAAGGATGTTCAGTCTAATTAGCATATTACACTTTTATTATTATAGATAGATATTTCAAGTTTTAGAGATTTTACCTCTATCACATATTTTCTGACTACTGAGATTTGTTAAATTAAGAGAGAAATGTATTGCATAAAGCTTTGGCTGTCCCTCAATAAATTCTGTTATCAGAAGTTTAATTTAGGAAAGGATGTATTTCATTTGAGCATATTTAATGCTTAAACTATAAAGCAAGTGCTAAAACTATTAAGCAACTCTGTTCTTAGGAGCAAAACAAATATCATACATACCATCCTGAGATGTTTAGAGGTAGCAGAATTGACATATGAGGAAATTTGTCTATGGTCAAGATCCAGAGATTTAAAATTCCACAATTTAAGTCTACTCATTATGAGGGAAAAAGATGAAACTTTGCCTCAAATGTCCATCAGTCTATTAAAACTAACCCATTTTTTCTTCCAATATTTTATAAGGATTTATTCTCATACATTAATATGCAAAAAATATCAACTTTGGAGTTTAACCAAAATTTCTGGTCCCTGGAACACAGAAATCTGTATTTATAATGAGCACTTCAGAACAATTGTATGTTCCTACTAGACTCTCTCTAGTTTTCATATAAATGTATAAATATCTAAATTAATATAAATGTATAAAGTCATTTGCATTTTTATATTCTGGTGTGGATGTTCCACTTCATTCTGTTTTCAGTAGATATCAATTGAGAGCCCACTAGGTTTCAGTCCTGTACTAAGTCTAGTAATAGAAAGATGAATCCCTAAATAAGCTTGGAATTTAATTGTTAACAAATATGGATATCAAAGTCTGACAAATGGGAATATAAAGATGATAGTGATAGTTGAGTGAATGTTGTAAATTTGAGGGTGTGAAGAAAAAAAGAGGACATTTCTTTCTCTTCTCGGTAAAAAAGAAGATTTTGTAGAAGTAATACTTGAAAGAAAAATAACAACAAAAGGGTTAGGTGTCCCATTCTGAGGGAACAGCATGAACAGATGAAGAGAGGTGCAAAGTATTTCAGAAGTGTAGAGTATATTTGAGAAATAATTGGTAAGAAAGGTACAGGGAGATTTGTCACTGCTCAGTGAAGTACCTTTAGATTATGTTGAACTATATGAAAATTAGGTTGTAGGCAGTGGAACCATTGCAGAATTTTAAGAAGATGTTTATGATCAGACTTCGGTTTTAGAAAAAAAACACAAATCGATTAAATGACAGTATGATAAAATTAGAAGCCAAGGTCCTTTAATAATACTTCAGGAGACAAAAAGTGGGGGCTTGAATAATTGCAGTAATCATGGGGTGAAAAAGAGGAATTCTTTTCACAATTTTACAATTTTATAATTACAGAGAACTTAATTAAAATATAAAAGCAGCCACAGTTCAATTTGAAAAATAACACGTCGTTCTTCAGAATGAAAATAAGTGATATTGAGTGAAAGAAATATATAACAATCAAATATTTGAAGGTAAATGTGACAAAAACACAATGGAAATTTAAAGCTACAGTAAAGCTTAGAATCACTTGTTCAAACCAAAGGAGAGTTGATTAAACTTGTGGACTGCAGGGAGAGTACCTAGGGAGCTCAGGGTGTTTAGTGAAAAACTTTGAGCATAACATTGAGGAATTCCATCCCATTGCAGAGATACATGGAGACACTTTTATACTTTAAAAAGGATTTTTAATGATTGAAAGTAAAATTTTTGAGTTGGTTTTATGAATATAATAGTAAAAACAATATCTTACATTTTATTTTCTGCATTTGTCTCATCATTGGATTATAGGAAAATCTATTTCACACGTAAGTAATCTTTACAGAATACCTGTGAGGATTGAAAATATGTGGCTGAGTTTAACTAATTATAAGAATTTTTAAAATTTATTTTAGAGGAAGAGAAGAAGAGAGAATCATCAATATGAGAGAGAAAAATCCAAATGTTATCTCTTGCACGCACCCAACTAGGTATCAAACCTCTAACCTGGGCATGCGCCCTAACCAAGAATTGAACTGTGACCTTTCTGTGCAGGGGACAAACTCAACCAAATGAGCCACACTGGCCAGGACAAGAACTTTTATGTTTTTATGTAACAATAATTTATTTCAGAAATCCCTGCGTTCGATTATATTAATCATAAACAAAACTTCTCATATGTGTTCCTCTCTATCTATATACATCTATTGATCATCCATCTATTTATTATCTACCAATTCACATGCATAACCAAGTATGCACACACATATACATATATATGTGCGCACATACATTTCTACATTCCCATATATCTAAAACATGCAGACACACACACACACACATTTTTTGAGCATAAAAACCAGTTTATATTTTCTTTGTACCGAAAGCATTGCCTAGTGCTTTGGGTTAAAAAAAACAACAACATAATAAAAATGAATAAATGTGACTGATTTTTTTTCACATTCAAATTATATCCTTTGTCGTTGTTTTTAATTCTGGAAAAAGACCATGAAAGAATAAATACAATTTTACTACTTAATAAATAGTTAATAAACACACATATTTTACCTAGAAGCTATAACTGGTACACATTTTATTATCAGAAAAATATTATATTTTATTATGAGGTTCTTTAAATATATTTTGGCAAATACATTTATATTTATTCTGTACAATGACATCTAAAATAAAATTTTCACTTAAAATATATGGTATGATTATAAGACACAGATATAAAACATTCTTAAGTGTAGAATTTATTTTAATCAAAACCAGCCTGCCTAGTTTTTCATTCTCTTTTAAGATCTGGAGATAAAAGAATAAATCAGAATGAAAATTCTATTTAGTTTATATTATTTATGATGATGTTGAAGATGTCATTTTTGTAGACACTAAGATTTACATATTCTCTGTGTTTTTTAAGAAAGTCTATAATAATGGTGCACTGAATTCCACAATTTAGAAAATCACCAGCAATATGAACACTAGAGCTCAAAATTCTCTAATGTAGTGATATCCAATTTTAACATACATACAAGTACTGGGATATGGAGGGTTTTTTTAACAACTATCAATGGAACCCACAAAGTGTCTAATGTGTGTATTTAGATACCACATGATTCAACAAGGTTTTATGAAATATTAATGTAGTTTTGCAAAAAGTGATTTTAAAATTCAGTGATTAATAATTGATTAGTCTATAAAACAGATGCATGGCACAACAGTATCAAAGCTATATCACATTTACTTGAAATTTAAATTTGCTCAAATATTTTAATTGTTTTAAAAACAATTAATATTTTCCTATTTTTATCAATGACATTCTGAAACCTAAGGTCTCTACTCATCTTTTTTAAAAATAGAGTAGTATGGAGACATTCTATAGAAAAATGGACATTACAAGATTATATTCCAATTTTAAAGAAAACATGTGATGATCCCAAAACAATCAGTAATTTTTAACAAGTAAATATAAAATTTTGCAAGTAAAACACATGAGAGAAGGAATGGTAGCAAGCTTTCCAGCTTGCTAGTTGCTTCAAAGGCGGTCATATAGTTACTACAGTTAATGTCTAAAAAGTTATCATGGAAATCCATGGGCCAACACTAATTTTACATTCCATTCTCCTTAGAATACAGAAAAAAAACTGAAAGAGTTAATAGTCAAAATTTTAAAATTTATATGGATGGGAAAATGGGGGAATGCATTCTTAAGAGATTTAAAAGATTTAAATCTTAAGAGATTTAAGAGAAAATTAAGCTCAAAAGTCAGGACCCATTAGCTCGTCTTAAAAACCCCATACATTTTTATAATTAAAATTAGGTAAAATATAAAAGATTTGCCAAAAATTGTATAACATCAGTGGGCAAAATGCACCCACCCTTTTAACCCAAATCTGTACCTGTCCAGGGGTGGTGGTGTGTGTTTGTGTGGTTAGGTATATACCATTTCTTTACCAGGTTTATATGTTCAAGGTGACTTTTACCCCTATATTTTAGTGTGAAATACTAAGTATTTAAAAAGTATGAGAGATATGTGTAAATTATGAAGCATAATAGTAAATAATTAAACATCTGAGAGCTCATTCTCCATTTGGAAAAAGGAAACATTACCAATTATTTTGTGCATTTTTTTGCCAGTCTACCTTTCTTTCTTTCTCTCAAAGAAAGAAAACACTCACACACACACACACACATGCACACACATGCACAGGCATGCATACACATTATCCCAATCAGATCATTCTCTTTATTTTGTAATGCATACATTACTTATATATGTACCACATTTTTTGCTTTGTCTTATAAACATTTTTTCATAATGTATACATTTCTGATTTTGCAATTCTGATGCCCATTGCCATAATACAACCATTACCTTTGTATACTCTTCTTCAGTGAAAAATTATTTAACCATTATTTTGGAGGATAGTTATATGACATTTAAAAAACTGTTTCT
The DNA here is from genome assembly GCA_004026665.1 of Murina feae. NCBI lineage: Eukaryota > Metazoa > Chordata > Mammalia > Chiroptera > Vespertilionidae > Murina > Murina feae. Next base: position 34,981 of record PVJC01009493.1, on the reverse strand, counting down.
ATAGTGATCTTTTCCATGTTTCCTGGGACAAACACACAAAATTTTACTCACTTGGTGAGCAAGGTGTCACTAAATTATTTTTCAGAGTAATTATATCTGTTTTAATCCACATGCAGTATATGAGAGTTGCGGAGCACAAGTGTAACAGCACTTCATATTCTTATAAATTTGAATTCTTACCAAAGTACAAAATGCTATTTCAGAGTTTTAATTATAAATTTTCTGATATCTAAGGTTGAGCATATTTTCACATATTTTATTAAACATTTGTGTTATCTTATGATATGCTTGTTTATAATTTTTGTCCATTATATTATACTGGAGGCCCAGTGCACAAAAATTTGTGCACTTGGGGGTGGTCCCTCAGCCTAGCCTGTGCCCTCTGGCAGCCCAGGAGCCCTCAGGGGATGTCCACTTGCCAGAGGGGAGCAGGCCTAAACTACAATTGGATATCCTTAGCACTGCTGAGGAGGCAGGAGAGGCTCCCACCACCACCACTATACTGGGTGAGGGGCTGAGGGCCATTTACAGGCTGGCCACATCCCTTCAGGGTGGGGGGTTCTGCTGGGGTGCCTGGTCAGTCTGGCTCAGTGGCTGATGGCTGTTTGCAGGCTGGCCACATTCCTTTCAGGGTGGGAGTTCTCCCTGAGGTGCCTGGTCAGCCTGGATGTGGAGTTGAGGGCTATTTTCAGGATGGCCACAGCCCTCAGCAACCCAAGCTCCCAGCAAGGCTGGCTGGAAACAGGTACCTGGTATTTATTTTCTATCATTGGAACTTTGTTGCCTTAAGTGGAGGCCACAGCTTGCCAGGGCAGGTGGGAAGCTTGGCTTCCTCCATTGCCTGGGCAACCAAGCCTCCTTCTTGTTTCAGATCTGTGACTGCCAGCTGCCATCTTGGTTTGGTTAATTTGCATATAGTCACTCTGATTGGCTGATGGGTGTGGCTTGGGGCATAGCAGAGGTGCAGTCAATTTGCATGTTTCTCTTTTATTATATTAGATTATTATTATTAACTTTTAGTATCTTTAATTTTTATGTTAACTACTCCTAGGTTGATTGGATTGTAAATCAAATGTTTTCTGCAATTTGTGGTTTATGATTTTTCTTTCTTCATGGTGCCTATACCTACTTTTAAAATAAGCTCTCATCACCTAGACTGCCAAAATGAGAGTGCTTTTTCCTTAAAATTCCTGAAAGACATTTGACAGCTCAAAGCAGCACAAATAAACAAATTCCTGAATAGTTTCACTTGTGGGGATATGAATAACATTTTCCCCATTTTGTAAATATCACTTGAGCACCATAGAAAATGGGAATAGGCACAAAAATCTGAATTTACAACATTTATTCCAGAGATGCAATAGAGGGAAGAAAGGTATAGATGGAGTTGAACTGTACAAAGAGAGCACAAGAAAGAGAAAATGACAGCAGACATTTAAAGACTAAAAATATCTACTATTCCTAAAACTGTTAGGGCAAAGTTAATTATAACATAGATGAATTTCATGCAAAATGGGTAAATGTTTCAATTAGAGTATTTATCTAAGAGTTACACTGATCCTGTTATTGTCCTGAGAGTATTAGACCAGAAAAATGATTACAAATTACATTTAGAAAATTTTAGATAAATTCAATGGAAGTTGTTTATAATCTTTGGTGACAAATATATGTGAAGTGTTTCATTTTCCTTGAGCAATCATGGAAAGCTTTGTCAATTCTAACCATTTGTACCAATTTTTAAATTCTACAATTCTACAATCACAATGAAGTGATATATAGGTTTTTATAAATTAAGTTATGTCAATGTTGGGAAACAACTCAGAGTGTTTCTCTGTCAGGTTCAGCGTTGTGGACAGGTTTGTTTGCAGACCAGTTTAAAACATACAATGTTACCTTTCTGGAAAACTGTGAACAGGTTTGTTAGCAGCCATTTTTAAAAGGTTGGGGTTTCCTAAACTCAGGGTTTTTCAGCTGTGACACTAGCCCACCCTGTGCAACACCCACCTGAGCCCAGCTCAGCTTCAGTTGTGTGGAACTTGGGCATCAAGGGGGAGCAAAGGGCAATATGCAAATTGACACTAACAGCAGAACAACCAGAACGACCACTGAACCACTCACCATGAGGCACACTGACCACCTCTTGGCCCTATGCCTTGGCCAGCAGGCTCCGATCACCTGATGGTGAATGGGGAACTGAGGAAGAGTGGTGGTGGGGAGCGGGGCCAGCTGCCGGCAGCTGGGGAAGATGGCCCTGAATGCAGGCCAGGCCTAGGGACAGGATCCATACACAAATTTCATGCACTGGGCCTCTAGTAAAGTAATAATGTTATTTGTCTCTGACCCAGAAGTCACAGGCCCTCTGCCTGCATCTATGACCGTGTGGTAGACTAACAATGTCAGTTTGCAAGAAGGGTGATATCTCAGATGCTGCACAGTTCTTGAAATGTAAAATTATGCTTCTTTTACTATCATCTTTTTGGTAAGTCTGTAGTTTTGTCTATCACTACTACTCGTTCTTATGGAAACTCCTGATGGTTCCTCCAGTCATAGAATTGTTTAGGAATTCTTGTGGAGAATTAGCCAAAGAGAAGAATTTTCTGAGGTGGCTGGTATGGGGAAGAGAAGTACAATACTGTAGAGTAATTCTGACCACTGAGAATTAACTTCAGTGTGAAAAGTGACTATTATTTACATATTGTTGTACACAGGATGCTGATGTTCTATAAAAGTGTATGATAGACCAAGATAAACACTAAAAATATAACAAGTTTCTTTATGGGAAATGTGAGATTTCTAGTTCACATACATGTATATCCTCAGGAAGAAATAAGCAGATTCCAAGGGAAACCACTCTCACTTTTGCTTTAATCAAAGGTATACAAAGAGTTTTAACTACTATAAGTAATCAAATATACATAATCTGCAATAAAGGGATATGATTTTGAATGTGATTTATATTTTCATATTTACTCTCACAATGGTTGGATGTTTGTTGAGGATGTTACAGAAGTAATTCCCTACTAGATGGCATATTATGATTCATACGATTCTTTCTAACTCTAAAACTCAATGATTGTGTATAATTTTCAGAAATTTTAGAAAGTCCACACAAGTATTTGTAATTTTTTTTCTAATAAGCTAATTGTAAAGATATATTTTACACATTACTAAATTAATTTTTAATGGAATCATCTTGTATTTAATGTGACAAGATTTTCCAGTTTCATTTCAACCCTTAAGGGGCTGAAAAGTAAGCAAGTTTTAGGGGTTATATACATTTAGTTTTGTATAAATTCATCGGAACTTGTGTATTCAAAAAATTTAACTCATCCAAATAAAGCCTATAACTCATAAATGTATATAATATTTACTCAATCTTTGTCTATTTTAATTGTAAAAAATAACCTGATACCTCCTCTTCAAGAGACAGTGTTTTCCAGAGTCCTATGGATTTATTTATGACATTTCTTGAGAAAACTTCCAATTTCATTTTTAAATTAAAGTTAAAAATATGATGTATAACTTCAAAGCTAAAAATGTCAAGGATAATAAATACAGTATATACACTAAAATTTCAAGGACAAGTATTGGTCTGGAAATGTATTTTATGTTTTAGTAACAGGAAATCTAGGCATTTTTTGGGGGGTGGGGAAGTAAAGTTATATGTGAAAAGCTAAAATGTGAAAGCAAACTGTGAAAGCTGAAGGGTTTCTCTATGAATAAAACAACTGAAATATTTGAATTATACTAAAGTATTAGCTCATAAATAGCAAAAAAAGAAAAACTTTGACCTAAACTTAGTAGGTTAAATTGCTTTAATCTATCATTTCTTGTGGATGTTTGTTATAATGTTGGGCTCAGTGGAAAACACATTTGTTTTATTCTAGAAAGAGAGACAGCAATAGACATATAGCAAGTCAGAGAGAAAAAGAAAAGAGAGATCGAAAGAAGGAGAGAAGAAAAAAAATGTTAAAAGTAGTGGCTTTTAGCAATGATAAAAGCATGTTTTAGGTGGCAAAATGAGATGCATGCAAATGACAAGTAAGCTCTCTGTATCTTGAAAACATTCAATTCACAGTGACCTGTGGCCATAAATTACCAGCATGAAGCTTCAGATCCTATTCTTGTAATTTCATCAAGATCAACAAGATGCAATCTTACAAACTGCATGGTGTGAGGACAAAGTGATGCCCTTGTTCTCTCAGACAGCAGAGTTTGATGCACAGGAGTCTGACTACTTTCCCGTCTCTCTGTAGCCCTATATGGCCATTGTAAATAATTAAGTAGAAATGTGTTACCCTTTTGTCAAATGTATTTCTGATGTTGCTCTTCCCAGCTTCCATTAAGAAATCCCTTGATTAAATTTTAAAGTCTTAAACAATTTGAGAGTCTGAGAGCATTGGATACAAACTACAATTTGAATGTTTTGCAGGGGAAAGTCATATTCTCTTTGGGAGTAGGGAAAATAATGTCAGGTAGTTAGTATGCAGCCCCATGATTCCTTTTCAAGACACGATATTACAGATTTGATTACCAGCCCTGTCACTGCTTCTTGCAGGTCATTTATTTTCCCAGCTACTCTTTTGAAGATATTTAGAATATACTACTTAAAATATTTGAAAATATTTTAATTTAAACAAAATATGCTTGTAACTAAATATTTAAGCCTTTTATCCTCCAACTCTTACTAAAATGATAAGAAAATACTGAAAAAGTGCTTACAAAAATACATTTTTAAATCCTATAATGTCTTTTTATAATTGATAATATTCTTACTTAATTTTTAGAAAAGGAACCATAACAAAAAGAAAACAGCTAAATACTAAAATACATTTTTCCTGATTTACATTTTGAAAAATGAGTAACTTTCATTTTAATCATCTTTTTAAAATTCATGAGTTCAAAACAGATTGGTATGAATATGCGGCATGCCATGGGGGTACACCATAATTATAACATATAGGTTAGAAAAAAATAAAACAACCTTTAAATCTAGACCAGTCATAATTAAAAAACAAAATATGACATTATTTTTTTGTTACATTAACAAGAAGCAGAACACATTGTGTATTGTGAGGATGATATTCCATAGTGACATAATGAAATATTTTCTGGGGATTTTTACTTCCTTTCGTGTAGGTGAAAGTTACAAGTTGTATTTCCCCTCTCTGTACCTTATTTCCCCTTTTGCCTCACTATAATAGATGAAAATGAAATATACAGAACTTAAAACTACTCTCCTCAGAGACTCTTCATAACTCATCTTCTATTTTGACCACTTTAGTGTCATTACATTTACTTCATATTTGTGTCTCTTTCATTTTGAGATAAAAAAATTAGACACCTCAAACTAAAGTATTTGAAAATATGTTACTATTATTTATTTATTTAGTAATCCTTTCTAAGTTTGAGTTATGTTTTGTACGTGATAAACCCTGAAACAAGATTTGCCTTTTATGAACTCTAGAGTTTAGGTACCTGTTCCATTCTTTTCATATTTCATCTCCTGATAAGCCTTGACTGTGCAAATGAAGCTTAATTATAAGAGTTATTGATCCAGAGATAGAAGCTGGCATAGCTGGTCACCTCCTCTCTTGCTTACTCTCTTTGGGGGATCAGTCTCACTTGATTGGCTCTGGTGTTGGCCCCATAGAATTGTTCTCGTTTAACATTAAATCATGTTCAGAAAGAGAAAGGGGTAGATAACCTCATAATTATAACTTGAATCCATATTTTTTTAGAGTTGACATACAATATATTATGTTTGAGCTATATAACATAGTGACTCCATATTTATATATCTTAGAATCTGATTACTGTTAGGGTTGCTGGAGGAACAGACAAGGCCAAAAGGAATAAAGAATTATAAATTTATTAGGTCATCTGGATACCCAGGTGGGTGGAGCCCCAAAATGGGACCAGCACCCAGGGACTGAGAGTCAGAGATTTTAAAAGATACTAGGTGGGCTTTTTCTGAGCTGAGAATTTTTCTGGGTGGGTCCTGAGGGAAAAGATAATGGTCTTAGCAAGTGAAATGTGGTCTTAGCAATTGCTAAGCAAAAGGGAATGTCTGTTATGAAGTGGTCTAAAGGTCAGTTCCCAGGGAAGAGTGAGTCTATTCAATTATTTGATCAGTCCTAACAGTTGCCATGAGAAATTTAGAAACCCCTCCAGGTGGAGGTTCAAGGGTTTTGTACTTCTTCCCCCTGTAGGTTTCAATGTTCCTCTGCCAGGTGGATTACATTTCAAAGTCCCCCTTTTACATTGTGTGGCTTTTCCCAGAATTCCTAAGAACATTTAGTGACTTTTTTTCTTGGTAAGTCTCAAGACTGCTGAGTTCTTTGTTAGGAGGGTGAAATAAACTCCCCATTCCCCCCTCCCTTCTCCTCCTCAAGTGATACCATCCAAATGCTTGTTGTTGTTGTTGTTATTTATCCCCCCCAGGCCAAGGTGATTTAAAATATGTATTCTCTGGTAACAGAAGAGAGGTAGAAACCATTTGCTCTGAGATGTCCTTGTTGGGGAAGATAAGGGCTTATAATTTACAAGCTGGCTGCAAACTGCCTAAACTGTTTGGCTGTGTTGAATTTTATTGTCTCTGTCTCCTCATTCCAATTGCCCAGGAATTTTCCTAGCTTCTTACTATTCTGCCACAATATAGTATTTGTCTTTCTCTGTGTGACTTATTTCACTTAGCACAATACCCTCTAGGTCCATCCAATGTTGTTGCAAGTGATAGGATTTTATTCTTTGTTATAGCTGAGTCATATTACATTGTATACAGGAATTGGCAAAAACAGATTTACAGTTGGAAAACACAGAGTTTATTTAACCATTGCACTATATTTCATATGAACAACTGTAAATCTACTTTCACCACTTCTTTATCCATTCATCTGATGATGGACTCTTAGGTCACTTTCATATCCTGACTACTGTAAATAATGCTGCAGTGACTATATAGGTATATATGTCTTTTCAATTTGGTGTTTTGGGTTTAAGATAAATACCCAGAAGTGAAATTACTGTTTTATAAAGCAATTCAATCCATTTTTTAGTGTTCTGAGGAATCATTGTAGACATTCATTCCTTCTGTAAAACAAACTGATAAATTCTCCTTGTGACCCTCAAATTACCTCCTCCTGCTTGACAAAGAGGTATCACATCAGCAACTTACAACTGCATGTGTGAGATCAAAAGAAGTTGAGCAGGAAAAGTGTTTAACATGTGAACAGGCCTAATTAAAAATGAAATTATTTAATTCAAGCTGCCAAAAATTCTAGCTGGCATTAAAATCATAAAGGGCTTGACTTTCAGTGAAGATGGCACTGAAGGTAAACATGGTACTCTCTGCCTCCCAAAACCACATCAAAATTTACAACTAAAATACAGAACAGCCGTCATTCAGAACCACCTGGAATCTAGCTGAACAGAAATCCTACAACTAGGTAATTAAAGAAAAAACACATTGAGAGTGGTAGGAGGTGCAGAGAAGCAGGACAGAAATGCTGAACCAGCTGGTTCCACCCTTACATGCGATGGTTTAAAATCAGGAGGGACAGCTTGGTTGTGGAGGTTTCACTGAGAGTGAGGTGTCCCTGCCCCTCACCAGGCACCCAGCCCAGGTTTTTATTCCCAGGGTTTTATTGCTGGGAAAAGAAGTATCCACAACTTCTGGCTGTGAAAACGAGTGCAGGTTATGGCTAAGGACACAGAGGCTGCAGGAGTCCCAAGCAGTTTCTCTTAAAGGGCCCACACACAGATTTATTCACTCACTCTCTCTAGCACTCATAGCTCTAGTACTGAGGCAGCAGTTTGAAAGGAACCTGGGACATTTGGGGAGTAACTAATTTGCGTAGAAACAGGGTGAGAGCTGGAGGAGCAACTTTCTCCCCAAGAGAAGTGCTGGTAGAAGTCAGTGTTTTTTTTTGCTGAGCCCTCCCTGCCACAGAGTGCAGGTGGGCATCATATCTATATCTCCATGAACCTGGCTTAGACTTTTTGCCCTGCCCTAGTGATTCCCTGAGATGCCCACCCTCCATACTTGCAGGCTAATCCAAGCCATTTCCAGTGGAATTTCCATACAACTGGCCTCTCTTGCCTCATAGACTTTCCTAAAATCTCTCAAACAAGCAGCAGCTAACATCAGCATGACCCATACTCTCAATAAGTGGTTCCAGGCTTGGCAGTAGCAGCAGGTTTCCAAGGTTCACAGCTTGGCTTCTCCTGGGCATCTCCAATCCCAACACAAGAACATCCATCTGCAGATTACTTTGTAGCTCATGCTGGGTGGCCTCAGGCAGGGCACAGAACAGAGGCTGACTTTGCACATTCCTGGAGATCTCAGAGCCACTGTGCCCTGATTTTAGCTTCAACCACTCCTGATTACTATCCTACCACCTCCATGAGTCACACACTCAATGGAAAGAGTCAGTGAGCATCAAAGCCCCACTGAAACAAGTCCTGCTCCATAGGATTGGCTACTGCACAGTAACTCTTGCACTGTAGTTGTAGCTGATTATCACAACTGATTGGCATGGAAATCAGTCCCTCCCAGTTACTCCAACTTATATCAAAGCTCAACTACAATAGAACAGTGCACACAACTCACTCAGGGGTATACCTGGATTGCCCAGTTTAAGTGACTGGGAGACTGAGCCACCAGGCCCTACAGGATACATATTATACAAGGCTACTCTAGCAAGTTCTGGAGACATAGCAGATCTATCTAATCCATAGAAATAAACACAGTGAAGCAGCCAAAATGTGGAGACAAATAAACGTGTCACAAATAAAAGAACAGAATAAATCTCCAGAAAAAGAACTAAAGAAATGGAAGCAATAAAACTACCAGATACAGAGTTCAAAACAATTATTATAATTATGCTTAAGGAACTTAGTGAGAATTTCAAAAAACTAGTGAGAACATCAACAACATAAGAAAGGCCTAGTCAGAAACAAAGCATACACTAACTGAAATAAAGAATAATTTATAGGGTATCAAAAATAGAGTAGAGAGTCTGGAAATCAAATCAACAATTTAGAATGTAGAGAAACAAAAACACCCAATCAGAACAGCAAAAAGAAAAAGAATTAAAAAATATGAAGATAGTGTAATAAACCTTTGGGACAACTTCAGACATACCAACATTCACATCATGAAGGTACCAGGAGACAAGAGGGACCAAGAAATCAAAAACCTATTTGAAAAAAATGACAGCAAACTTCCCTTATTTGGTGAAAAAAGTTTACATTTACGTACAAGTCCAGGAAGCACAGAGAGTCCCAAACAAAATGAACCCAAAGAGGCACACACAAGAAACATCATAATTAAAATGCTAAAGGTTAAAGACAAAGAAAGAATCTTAAAAGCAGCAAGAGAAAAGCAGTTAGTTACCAACAAGGGAGAAGCCATACAACAGTCAGCTGTTCTCAACAGAAACTTTATAGGCCAGAAATATTAAAAGTAATGACCTACAACCAAAATTACTCTACCCAGCATAGCTATCATTTAGAATTGAAGGTCAGATAAAGAGTTTCTAGACAAGATAAAGTTGAAAGATTTCATCACCACCAAACCCGTATTACATGGAAGGAAAAGAAGAAGAGGAGGAGGAGGAGGAGAAGGAGGAGGAGGAGGAGGAGGAGAAGAAGAAGAAGAAGAAGAAGAAATAAAATATAATAAATATAAACAATAAAATGGCAATAAATACATATCTATCAATAACTGAATCTAAAAATCAAAATAAATGAAAAAGAAATTTAATGAACAAAATAAACTGATGAAGAGATTAACCAATGAACTTATGTGCATAAATGCATTATCTATGGACACAAATGACAAGGTGGTGAAGCCCTGGGGTAGGGTGGGAATCAGGTGGAGGGGAGGTAATGAGAGGGTGAAAAGGGAACATCTGTAATACTCTCAACAATAAAAGTTTTTTTAAAAAGTAAAAAATAATAATCCTATCTAATAAAAGAGTAATATGCAAATTTACCATCAAAAGATGGCTGCCCCCATGTGGTCAAAGATGGCTACCACAAGATGGCCAGCAAAGGAGGGCAGTTGGGAGGGACTCAGGCCTGCAAGGGTGGGCAGTTGGGGGGGACCCAGGCCTGCAGGGGAGGACAGTTAGGAGGGACCATCCTGGCAGAGGGAGGGCAGTTAGGGGCAATCAGGCTGGCACAGGAGCAGTTAGACATTGATGAGGATGGCAGGGGAGTGGTTAAGGGCAATAGGCAGACAAGAGGTTAGGAGCCAACAGTCCTGGATTGTGAAAGGGATGGGATGTCCGACTGCCCATTTAAGCCTAATCTCACCAGTGGGATTGGGCCTAAATGGGCAGTCTGACATCCTTCAAGGGTCTCATATTGGAAAGGGTGCAGGTTGGGCTGAGGAACACCACCCTTACCCTCCACTCCCACTCTGTGCACGAATTTCATGCACCGGGCCTCTAGTAATTATTTTAAATCACAAAGGGTTCACCTACAGTTATACAGTGTATAAGCATAGCCACATGTAGGTTAGCAGGATTGTGATATATACTAGGGTATGAATAAATGGTTAATATCTTTGATTACACTTATTGAAATCTAGTCCTTAAATCCCTGGCTTGGAGAAGTTCTACAGTTATTAAGTCAACTCATCAAATTTAAAAGTTTGATCAGTAAGGTGGTTCACTGGCCTAGAGAAAGGAAAGGTTTGTGATTTAAAACATTAAAATCACTGGACTAGATAAGGGAGAGGTTTAAAAAATGTTGATGTGTGTGCCCCTCCTCCACAGACTCTGATAAAAATTAGGCATTGAGAATTTTAACAGCTCCCTGCATGAGCCCTGGCCAAGTAGCTCAGTTTGTTAAAGTGTCATCCTGATACACCAAGGTTGCAGGTTCAATTCCCAATCGGAGCACATACAAGAACCAACTAATAAATAGATAAGTTGACTAAAAGCTCCCTGGATGTTTCTAGTATGTAGCCAAGAATGAGAACCATTAGTGTCATGTACCACATATCTCTGGTGGATTTTTTATTTACTAAGAGTTTCATGAGATACAAAGTCTTGCAGTGGTTCTCAGACCAGGAAATATCATATGGCTGGGTGTGCTGGATATGTTTATACGTGGTTTTGTTTTGCCTTGTTTTGTTTCACTATAAATTGTGGTGTCACTGGCTTTTACACAGGAATCCAGAGATGTAAACAGTGTCCTGGTCATGGAAGAGTCATTGCCCTTCACCCATGCCAGCAGTTCCCTCTCACCAAATAACACTGAGATTTAAAAAAATGTTTCTATCATTTTTTTCTATTTCCCTCTTCCTCCCTTCCTTCTTTCCTTCCTTCCTTCCTTCCTTCCTTCCTTCCTTCCTTCCTTCCTTCCTTCCTTCCTTCCTTCCTTCCTTTCTTCCTTCCTTCCTTCCCTCCTTAACTTTCTTTAAAATTAACATTCCCTTTTTTCTTTTAATTTTTAAAAATTATCTGTGTGTTACAGAAAATAGAAAACTAGCTTGAATTTGCCTATGCTGCCTGGCGATAGGTTAGGATTATTGTAGACAAAGCTGGACCAAGAAGGACTGTAATATCTACAGCATATGGTAGACATTTGTTCATGCTGTCCTGGAACTACTTCTTTTACAATGCTGGGTTGGTAGGTATCTACTCCATTTAATCTTTGCTGTTCTTGTCCTAAGATAACTAACTCCACCCCCCTCCCCTAAGAAAACCACTAATGTAATTTGTAATATTTTTTCATTGATCATATAATGTTACAAGGCTGCCTTAGAGTACCCAAACAGCAGCAATAATTAATACTTATGTACACCCATCGAGTGCATGTCTAGCACTACATAGTAGCCACTATGTGAATCTAATAATTCTGCTACTGCAAGCTTCAATCGAATATAGATAACTACATAGCACTTTTATATTAGGTAGGAAATTCATCTTTCTAGGAACACAGTCTAAATTTAATCTTAATTTATAATTTTTCTGTGCTGATTGGATCACAAGAACTTATTCTTATGTCTCTTTCACTCTTTATCATTGTGTTTTTAAAGTATCCTAGGTGACAATAATTGTAAAAAAAAAACAAAAACAGCTTTATTTTGCCATAATTATTTAAATAGAATGAAACTACAGCAATGTTAATGTATGACACTTGAGTTTTGAGTGTGGCATGGTTCAATATTTATCTGAAAGTTCTTTTCACTGAGTCTAATCACAAAAGATATATAGATCTTGTATTATCACAAACCCTTGTTTCATACACTGGAAAAGTGGAATCATGCAGACACAATGAATATTAAAGAAGCACAAGAATTGATTAAACTATTTATTACCTTTGGATTTTGGTTTCTTTATGTGTTTTAACTCCTATTCTTCTAAAATAAATTATTAAAATACAAAAAATATATGATTTGGAAGGTGTGAAAATGGCATTGAGTTAATGAACAAATCAATGACATAAGTATTGCACACTGTGATTTTTATACTTAGGACTCCTTATGCCTAAAATCCCTGGATATAAATAATGGCAATCCAGATTTCCCTAGCAAAGAAATCAGGATATAGAACAATTCAGTTAATTTGGGCAATAATTCATGTAATTTTGAGTATTTGAGTGTTATAATGAAGTAGTAAGTAAATAACACTGAAACAACTAGAAATTTGTAAATGAGGATTTTATAAGAATTGAAATGATTTAATGTTATATTTGTTCTTTGATTTATCTTAGGTAATTTATATCATCATACGTTATTATAAGTGAGAAAACATGCATTTCCCAGAACACTCATATTGTAGAGATTTTTTTTTATCTTGTCCATTCATTTTTAATGAATAACATTGAATTGATTTGTTGTTTTTCAATGGAATATCACACAAAATGCCCCAGCACATAAATATATAGTATAATAATCTTAGTGCATTCTCTTGTTGATTTTATAATTATTAATTAAAGTGCTATGTTAGATAAAATATGAATGCTCACTGGCAGGGGAATGATTTTACCAAAATTATTCTATATAAAGATTTTGATTAACATTTTTAATACAACATACAAGGTATTTTAACATATCTGGTGCATTTAGAGATATGTAGTTAATGAAGTAGAACCTATTTTTATAACTCTACCAGAGGCCCGGTGCATGAAATTTGTGCACGGGGGGCATGGGGACTCCCTCAGCCCAACCTGCACCCTCTCCAATCGGGAGCCCTCAGGGGATGTGATGTAACTTCTGTCAGCTAAGGTCCGCTCCCTGTGGTTCTCCACTGTCTGCAGGCCCACTTGGCTGCTCCAAGGTCACCATGGGTGACGGCCAAGCAGGCCCTGCTTTTAGCGGCTATCCCCACGGACTGGAGGACTCCAGCAGGGCTGAGAGGACTGGGTGCCACCATCTTTGTGTCGGAGTAATGGTCAATTTGCATATTATTCTTTTATTAGATAGGATGGGCTTTAATAGCTGTATAAATATTTAAATATAAAACCTGTTCACCTGCCCGGTATGCATGATACTCTTTCTGCCATAAGCATCTGCCTTTTTTATTTTACACATTTATTTTGTTTAAGCAATATCTCTTAGCCATGATACAAATTGATTAAAATCTCATTTCAGCTTTTCTGGAAGAAAAAATGCATATTCAACTGGTGTTTGTGAGGCTATTAATTGTTAAGTGATTTTTTTCTGACAATAAATCTTACTTCTTACTGTAGATAAGATTTTTTTAAATTCTCACCCAAGGGGATGGTTGATACGTTTTTTTATTGATATGAGAGAGAGAGAAAGGAAGAGAGAGAAACAAATATTGATGTGAGAGAGAAACATTGATCAGTTTTCTCCCGTGTACACCCTGAAGAGGAATAGAGCTCACAGCTTAGGTATATGCCCTGATCAGGGAGCCGCAATTTTGGGTCGATGGTCGATAGGTTAACACTTCAACCAACTGCACCACCCAGCCGGGGCAGATAAGATTTTTTTAAAGGCCTACAGATCCCTTCATGTTATTAAATTAAAATAATTAAGTTAATTATGAAATTATATTAAAATATTAAAAATAAGACCAATCATAATTATACTGCATATTCATATTAAGTACAATATGTTGTGGTCATGATATATATTTAACTCATCAAAAATAAACTTTATAATATTGCTTCACTCTAAATGGGGAGAAGAAAAATCATGTCGATCCAGGGAAATACTTACATTTCTAACTATAATCAGTCGTTGGGGTTAAATTAATTTATTGTGGCTTGCTAATAATATATTTTAATGTCTACACATTTTTTAAAGATAGTATATCTCTGAAAAGATTCCAGAGACATATAGATGCACTTATATTAATGAATATGTAGTCTATCTTCATATTAATAAGTATCATTATGGAATTTTATCTAGTAAGTATACTAATTTATACAATGAGGGATCAACATCTTAACTCTGCTAGTGGAGATTCATCAGGAACAGATATTTATAGATGGCAATATTCTGAAGAGGTCTCAAAAATTGATGTTTCTAAAAAAGAAAAATTTTAAAGGTGTTCTAAAAAAAGACACTTTTAAAAGACAACAAAAATTTTAGAGAAGTAGTGACTATATAATAAACTACAGAGAGAATAAGTGAATAAAAAATAAGTTACATAGAAGTCTCATTATGGTTGTCAGTAGGGTCATCACTGAAAAGTGTTCTTGTGAAGTCAAATACAAGTTAGGTAGTATACAGAGAACCTAGAACCAAGAAAAAAATATTGGTTATAAGCCACTTCTTTTGGGTGCACTTAGCGTCAAAAGCTTGAAGCAATATTTACATTTGTAACTCAAATACATTGTTTTCATAGGACATCATGCTTTCTCCCATTATACAATATTAACTTTTGATTATGTCAAATTTGAATAAATATGACAAAAATATTGAAGATATTCAGATAAAGATTTTTAATAAGTGAAAATTTGGATCACATAATTTGTGACACAGTAATCTCTTCTTTAAAATTTATCCCTTCATTAAATTCCTCATCCTACTAGCTGATATAATTTTTTTTTAGTTTTTATCAATTTGTTCTAAATCGTTAACATTGGAGATTTTTATCCAAATAACACTAGCCAGTAATAAATTGGATAAATTTGATAGGAAAAAATGCTGCTTCATTCATAGTTTAATTTGAAATTTTTAGTTACTGATAATTTATAGCATTTTACTATACTTTTAATATTATTTCATCCTCTGTGAATTTTTTCTTTATGCTTTTTGCCTATTTTTTCCATTGAAATTATTTCCCCCATATTCAATTATAGGATTATTATTTAGTAATACTTTTAATTGTATGTTATATTTATTTTTCATGTTTTTTCCTGGTTTGATTACTTTGTAAAGTATTTGTTCTTTTGAGGTGCATGTTTCTTTTAATTTGTATAGTTACTTTTATAGCTTTCCTGTGAAATACATACACTTTCTCTTATGTTTAGAAAATATATTTCTAAGTAGAGACTTTATGATTATTCAATGTCATTTATTCTTTGTTATTTGGTGCAACTATCTTCTAAACAGCCTTCTTAAAATCTCATTTTTACTCTTTTTAAAAATATATTGTATTGATTTTTTACAGAGAGGAAGGGAGAGGGATAGAGAATTAGAAACATCAATGAGAGAGAAACATGGATCAGCTGCCTCCTGCACACCCTCTACTGGGGATGTGCTTGCAACCAAGGTACATGCCCTTGACCGGAATTAAACCTGGGACCTTTCAGTCCGCAGGCCGATGCTCTACCCACTTAGCCAAACCGATTAGGGCTCATTTTTACTCTTAGTGGTACTATCAGTTTGGGGTTTTTGTCTTAATTCTCTAGTCATTTTCAAAGATATTTCAAGATTTCTCTTCCTCATCCTGCCCCTAAACTTTCTGCTGCTATTCCCTGGGATTCTAACTTTGGCCCATCTTTCTTTTATGAGCTGTATCAGATGAATGATCTTGTCTACAGATATGCATTCATTTCTTACTTATACAAAGACTTCTCAGCTATGCATTTTCTACCTAGATATCTATCCTAGGTTTCAAAACTATAATTTATAGCTTAACAGGCACCTACCTCAGCAGTTTCTAATGAAAATCATCATATCCATAGTCTTAATTCATCCACTTCTTTGATCAAGATACTAACTCTCCTATATTTAATTGAAATGTACAAATATCTCTATAACCAAGATTTTTCTTATCTTCCCAGCCTCAATTCCTACATTAGTTTGAAGGTATTTATAATTTTTAAACACAAGAGACTATTTCATATTTCCTTTCCTCTGGCTGCAGTCACCTTTCTATCTGGAATTCTTTGATCCTCATGACATTTTCTCTGAGCCCACTTTAGACTAAATATCTCTCATCTGTGCCGCTATCAGACCATGCACGTTTGTTTGTTTTCTTCCATTTTTAGCATTTATCAAAAATTACTGATTACCATTTTAGCTTATGTTTCTAAACCTTAGTGTAAGGGATGTTTCTTAAAAATGGAATTATATCATTTTACTTTATTTCCCAGTGCTATGTGATAGGCACTGAATGATACATGCAATGAATAAGTAGGTGTTGAATTAAATGGAATTGAAAATAGATGGAGGTCTATTAATACAATTACCATGCTTCAGTAAGTCTTAAAATCCTGAGCCAGAATTAAATAAAAGAGATAATGGGCTTACTCAGATCCAACCATTAGTAAATGTGCATAAAAAATGCTCAGAGGGTATATTTTTTTTAGTTTGAATACTTTATGGATTTTAGTTGTACAGTAGAAAATTACTTTAGAATTACGTTAGAAATTTATGATTGTGGCTGGGGAGTGAAAAATAACTAAATATTAGAATAAGAACAAAGAGTAAAAGAACATTAAGAATTAACATGGGGAGTTAAACTGAGAGAAAAAAATTGGAATTTCTCCTTTAATTGTAATGTGAAATCTTGAAAGTTTTAAGTGATAATAGTTCACTTATAACTTTTTTATCCAAATGAGATACAATTACAACAATTAAAAGGAATGCTCTTTAAAACCATTAGTTAAGATTCATATATTTAATTAGCCATTTTGTAGCAAATTAAACTTTAAACATATTACTTTTGGAACAAAATCTGAACTGTATGAAGTATTTTCCTCTTTTTTCCAGTTCCGGTATTCTCAGTAAAAGTCTTTCCTAGATATTCTTGTTTGACAAATCCTTGGACATGCCAGAGCGGATTTTCTATGGTACATGTTGACCTATAAAAAATGAAGAAAAAAAAATCCTGGAATGATATTACGGAAGTGGAGATAGTAATCTTGATAAGTTACTGGTACCTCCCCTCTTTGGTACAGCACTTTAAAGTCTATCGGGATTATGGAATACTTTTATTGTTGAACAGAGAAGAATAAGGGTATTTGCTAGAGCAGAAAGGAAGAAGGTTTGGCCTAACAAGAATGATATATGAAGATACAGACATGCTTTACAAGCGAAAGACTTCTGTGCTAACATGTGTTGGGTTTTCTTAGAGAAACGACTTTGTGAACATCATGCCCAATGCTGTGAGCCTTACCAGAAAATAATGAGGCAAAGTCATCCCGGGAACATGTCACACAGGCATAATATTGAATTCAGGAGAAATCCTGGAAACTTGGAAAGAGCCTCTATAAAGAAGCCTAAAAGGAGCCCCAAAATAACAAAAGGAAATGATTGATCAGATGAAATAAGGGATCAGTTATGGTTTGATGGCAGTTGTGATTTCATCCAACAGGGGTTTCAAATCCAGAAACAAATTGGGGGAATATATTAAAATGTTGACAAAAGCTGCAAAGAGCCTGACAGGTAGTGAAGAAAGTCAAGAGAGAAATGAATTCAGGGAGCGTTGGATAATAATGAAAAATTCTGGGAATAACTACATGTATAAGATGCAGAGTGGTGTACATGAATTACTTACCTATACATCCAGAGGAGTTATGCATTAATTGTAGAGTTATTTTTGTTCCCTTCTAATTTACTCTAGTGGAAGTCTTTGTGAAACAAAGTATGTATTGTTTCCTAAGTTTTTAGCTATTCAACTCTAATCAATGTCTGATCATTCTCAACTGTATTCTTGCCCAAACAACTTAGACATGGCAGAGCTAGGAAATGACATTGTATAGCTAAATCTTATACATAATTTAAGCAAGTAGAGGTATGAAGAGTGATTTTGGAGTCATGTCAGGAAAGTATGAAACATGGGGGTGAATTGATACACAGAGGTTGTGCAACGTCCAGAAGCCTTGAATTCTGCAGGGTAAATTTCGAAAGTAATGCCTACAGATAGCAAACTTGAAGTCATTTAATTTGTTTTTCAATTGTGTTTGGTGCTATAAAACAAACAAACAAAGAATCACTAGCACTTAGGCAGTTCACATAATGGGACAGTATAAAGAAGCTAACTGTGTATAAAATCGATCCAGTCAAGCACTGGGATCCATGGATCCCTTTGAGTTAGATCTGTGGGAGACGTAGTCTGCCCTCCTATGAGAGTAAATTAAAACAGTATATGAAGCTACTCATTATTAACATGGGGGTGATGGAATAATACACCATACGTACTAACTAGTAGCGTCTTTCAGAATGTCTACATACTTCTTCACCGTGGTCTTAGTTACCACAGAAAAATAAACAAAGGAAAATTCTATTCAGTGGTCTCTTATGCGATCTAAGCAAAAATAGAAATTATGTTTATTTAGCAGCAGTGTGTGTGCATGTTTCCAGAGTCCTCTAACTGTTCATTAACTCACTCACTGAATATTTGGCTACATTCCAACTGTATATAGAATTTATAGCTTTTCTGCACCATATGGACTTTAAGGCCTGGAATCAAAAATCCAGCAGGAAAACCAAAAGAAAACTGACTAGAATTTTAAATCTTAAACAATGAATAGAGTCATGGGAGTTGTGATATAAATGCTGCAGAAAATAACTTTTGGGTGTTTTTATCCCAAAAAAATAAATATATCAGCTTGGCCTTTCAAAGAGATTCTTAATGATGCATGTGCCAGGGTGATTGTATGCTCGTATACATATAATGTGTGTATGTTACATATAATCTTTTTTTTTAACGCAAGATAAGAAAAGATTTTCACTTATAATTCATGCAACAGAATGCAAGTCTCCAAAGTATAATTTAAGGGCTATTGTTAACTGGGTTGTTTTTGGTAACTGTCTTCTGAAATGCTTATGTATGTAAAAGCATTTAATTCTACTCATATATCCACAAATCAAGAGTGTGAAACACTTGTGGATAGTTTAATAAAATAGATATGTGCTTCTTAGAAAGTAGATTCAAACATAAAGTAATTATGATGTCCATACAACAGAGCAGACAATAAAATTTTGGCCATGGAAATTATGTCTGACAATCAGAAGCTCTTTGTTTTCCCAAGATAAGTAATCTGGGGAAACGATTTAGAGTAATATTGTCCCAACCCATTAAAGTAAACCAATTTCAAATAAAAGACTAAAATATCTTCATAATCTAATGATGCATAGAAATTCTTGGTCTTTTTGTCTGTTTTATTTTGTTCTTCCTTTCTTCCTTTTGACTCAAGAACATTTACTTTTTAAAAAATGTGACAGAAGTGAATCAGTCTTGGGCATAATTCAGGCATGAAAAAGACTTTGATTTTTCCATTTTTTTTCCTTCTTAAAAAAATAATTTCAGCAATGATGAGCGCCATGCAGACACTTAGAAGTGTTAATGATGATGATTTTATTTTTAAAGTGGACACATCTTGCCATCGTATTTTAAAGTTGGTTGAATTTCCTTTTTATTCTCTTGTTAAGTTCAAAGAGAATCACTTTGTGGGTGGAGCCCCTTAAATGCTTAATACATTTCTGGTTACCAGGGTGATAGCTTATGGTCATCTTCCACTACCATAGAAACAAGGCTACAACAACTGTAAATTGCTTATAATTTTTTCATGCTAACATATTGCATTCACACTTATATGAACATAAATGTATAAAGACAACTCTGGTCCATACTGCTTTACAGAGTATTAAATCTTAAATCACTATGATTTTAAATGTAAACTCACTTTAAAATGAAAAAAAATCCTCTGTATTTTTTATAACCTTCCAATATTTATAATTTTTAAAATATATTTTATTGATTTTTTTACAGAGAGGAAGGGAGAAGGATAGAGAGTTAGAAACATTGATGAGAGAGAAACATTGATCAGCTGCCTCCTGCACACCCCCACTGGGGATGTGCCCACAGACAAGGTACATGCCCTTGACTGGAATTGAACCTGAGACGCTTCAGTCTGCAGGCCAACACTCTATCCACTGAGCCAAACCGGTCAGGGCATATTTATAAAATTTTTTTAAAATGTGAAGGTTTCATTTTTTTCCATCTAGACTACCAATGTAATCACTCATATATCCATTCCAAAAACTGTAATTGTTTACAAAGAATTCAGTTAAGTTTTCTTCTCTTGGATGTAAACTAAAATAAAATAAAACAAAACAAAATAAAATAAAATATAGAACATGTGAAGCAATTAGTGTAACAAGTAGTTTATTTGAAGTTAAAGAATAGGGTTAGGTCTTGCCAGTTTTTCTCAGTGGTTAGAGCATCCATCTGTGGACTGAGGGTCCCGGGTTTGATTCTGGTCAAGGACACATAAGTCAGTTGTAGGCTCTGGCCCTGGTTGGAGGCATGCAGGAGGCAACCAATCAATGTGTCCTCTCACATCAGTGTTTCTCTCTGTCTCTCCCTCTCCCTTCCACTCTCTTTAAATATCCTCAGGTGAGGATTTAAAAAAAGAAAGAAAGAAAGAAAAAAGAATGGGGTTAGACTTTAATAATATTTAATAGAATATGGACTGGAACATGTCACTTTATCATTTCAAGTTTCAATTATTCATTCCTCAAAAGAGGATAGCAATAACAATGTTCCATCAATCTTATTTGTTATGAAAGTCAAATGGAATAATGCAAGTGAGATTATCTTACATTTAATAAAGTTTTGCAAATATTAATAGTAAACTTTCAAGAAGTTCATAACATACAAGGGCAAGTTAGTCAAGTATATTAATTTGCCCTAACCAGTTTGGCTCTGTGGATAGAGCGTTGGCCTGCGGACTGAAGTGTCCCAGGTTCAGTTTCACTCAAGGTCATGTACCTTGGTTGTGGGCGCATCCTGAGTAGGAGGTGTGCAGGAGGCGGCTGATTGATGTTTCTCTCTCATTGATGTTTCTAACACTCTATCTCTCTCCCTTCCTCTCTGTAAAAAATCAATAAAATATATATTTTTTTAAAAGTATAGGCATTTGTTGTAGAAGACCCAGAAAAACCAAGCAATGCTTTGAAGAAGTGGAGAAACACTGTTTTAATTGCACTGGCGGACTCTGGGAAATAATTTCCAAATCAGAGTACCGAAACATGCAGGTGCCTTCATTTTATATCTCCCTGTGGTCTTTGTCCAGCAAATATAGTTCATGCTTCTGGTCCTTTTCCCAGGCTTTGCAAGAGGCCCTCAGGTGTTGGGGGTCTCCAGGCCATATCTGATGACCTGGCCTGGCCCAGCAATAACAACCCTTCCCCTGGGCAGTGCACTGTTCACAGGTTTATGGCCTCTGTAACAGGTTCTGCAAGACCAGGTTCAGGGAAGAAGGTAATGACTTAATTATAGGTTAGCTTGCTGGCATGGATTCTAATTGCTAGCCCCCAAAATATTGGGATTACATTTGAATTAGCCCTTTTTGGCTTTCTCACATTATCACAATTAAAGTTAGTAAGAAATTGCTTTTGTGATGTGATTTATAATAAGGAATATATATTTAAATATGTATATCTGAATATGTAAAATAAGAAATCTATATATCTATTTATCTATATAGATATAGGTATGTAGAGATAGAGATAAATATAGACAGATAGATAGATGATATAGATATAGATATATAGATGAAAATAGATGATGTAGGTGATATAGCTCCTAATTTCTAGCTCAGAGCTTCTAAAACCTTTGAAATTTCCTAAGTGTTGAGAGAGATAAAGGTGCTTGTTGTGTTGATGATGTGACATGGACCACACCAAGGGTTGGGAACTGGTTGCCAGGAAAATCAACAGTGAATGTATCTTTAGAACTATCAGACCTACCCACCTAACCTCAGGGCCTGAGGGTTGACTCATTCTCTGATGGCCAATCATTTAATCAGTCATGCCTGTGTAATAATACCTCCATAAAACCCAAAGGGATGGGATTGGAAGAGCTTCTGGTTTGGTGACAATGTGGAGATTCAGAAAAGGCAGAGTGCTTGAAAAGGCATGGAAGCTCAGAGCCCCGTCTCTGTATGCTTCTTTTCCATTTGTTCCTGATTTATATCCTTTTATAAGAACCTGGCAATCCAGAAAGTAAAATGTTTCTCTAAATTATGTGACCCACTCTTGCAAATGAATGAAACCCAGAAAGGGGTCCTGGTGTTGCAGAAAGACCACAAAAACTAAGCGATGCTTTGAAGAGGTGGAGAAATCACAGCTTTAATACACATGCGGACTCAGGGATTAATCCAAATGAGAGTGGGGGTAGCACTCGAGAACCATGCTTTATAAGTGCCCCTCGAGTTCATTGATTTGCAAATATACTCCCTCCCCCCAAGGCCCTGAAGGGAGAATTCTTTTCATCTACCCTTCCCCCAGATACAGGGTTCAAAAACAAGGCTCTCCTGCCTTACCTAGCAGGGGACAGGGCTTTGTTTGGTTTAATGGCCTTGCAGAACCAGCCTTCCTCCTCATTCCCCCTCCTTGTCCCACAAGCTTCTTTAGCCTTGTGGAGTAATATTAGTTCTATTATTTTTTGTCTAATATAATTCCCCCCCCCATGTGCATTTGATAATAGAGTCATAACATACTACAGGCTGATAACCACTAGGACAAAGAGTAGTTATGTCTATTCCTGTTAAACAGATGTCCTTGCTGCCTTGACAGGTCTGAGTTCACATCCTGAGCAGGGTCCCGGCCTCGGAAAGACCAGCCCCCAGCCTGGGGCTCTCCCAGGGCATCAAAATGTACTCCTCTGGACGGAGGACCGACAGGTTCAGAAGTGTGTGGCCCCGAAGGTCAGTCAGGGAGGCGGGGAGGCCCGGGCACTGGTGTAGCTCTGCAGGAGCAGGCAGCCACAGGAACCCAGAGCTTCTGGGTGAGACGAGGGCTCTGGGTGCCAACAGGAAGCATTCGTCAAGCCTGAGGCTAGGCTGGCGCAGAGCTGCTCCCCAGAAGCACGCAGGTCAGGTCTATGCCTTCATTGTCACTTGGCTTTCCCATGGTGGCCAGGTATGAGCTGGAGGGCAGGGTAGTCAGTGGCCAGAAGCTTCACCATGAATAGGCCCATCGCCAAGGTCACAAAGAGGATGGGCAGCAGCAGATCACAGAGTGAGCAGCGTGTGCGGCACAACCGCTGGGTCAGCAGGGCAGCCACCTGCATGAGGGTGCTGGCAAGGGCACTGTCATGGGAGTCAGAGTGGACACTGGAGGCCTCTGGCTCCGCGCCTCCAATCCCAGGGCCACGTCCTACTGCTCTCTGGGATCTCGCAGAAGCATCAGAAATACCTCCTCTAAGGCGGTATCTGCGACCCCGCAACCCGCCAGGCACAGGCAATGCTGGTTCTGCTCCAGCGCCCGGAAGAGCCCCTTGAAGCCGGCTCGATCAGCATCCTTAAGGGGAACACAGCTCAGCGTGCGCCCGCTGCGGTCTTTGAGAAACGCCTGTTGGACGCAGGTTTGCATCAGGACCGTGGCGCAAACTGCATCCCGCAGGCTGTCCAACTCCAGAGCGGAAAGCCGCTCCGTGCCAGGCAGAGGCCTCGGACATAGGCCTTTGTCAGGCTGAACAGCAACGGAGCTGGCCCTGCTGCAGGACAGCCATGCGGTCACTCAGCGCCTCCTCCTCTTCCAGGTGATGGGCTGCGAGGATGATCATCTGACCTTCCTACTGGACGAGGACATCCCAGATGCTGCGCCGGGAGCAGGGGTCCACTCCACTAGTGGGCTCGTCCAGCACCACGGTCTTGAACGTGCCGAGGAAAGCGGCACCAAGGAACAGCCTCCTCTACAGGCCTCCGGACAGGGCACGGGCTGGCTGGTGCTGATGCTGCATCAGCAACCTGCTGCTGGGCACCCAGGTCCGCTGCGGCGACTTGATGAATGTGAAGAGCAGCAGGTGCTCCAGGACAGTGAGCTTGTCCAACAGGACATCCTGCTGAGGACATACTCCCAGCTCCTTTCTGACCACAGCCAAGTCAAGTCTGTCTGAAGGTTCCCGCCATCCGCGAGGGTGGCCCCAGAGGTGGGCGCACACAGCCCTGTTACCAGTGACCTTCCGCTCAGACTGGGCTGCCCTCACTCAGGGGCAGTGGACCCAGGCACTCAGTCCCGCAACCCCAAGAGCCGTGGGGGTGGCCAGGATGATGACACGTGGTCCCCTCCAGGCAGGAGCCAGTCCCTGGGTGGCCCCTTGAACTCGTACCTGTTGGTGCTCGCGGTCCAGCACCATGTTGACCAGGATGTCCCTGGAGTTGGGGTCGATGGCAAACACCCTGGTCACCGAGGGCTCCAGCGAGTAGGCTTGTTCTGGTTGCCCTCTGTGTCGCAGGCCGGCTTCAGCTGGAAGGGCACATTGTCATTCTCATCCTTGATGACGAGCACCACGGTGGCCTTGTCGGTCTTGGGGGCTGTCCGCAGTCGTGGGCCATGGCGGTGAAGCTCAGCTGGCTCACTTCCTCGCAGTCGATGCGGTGTAGGATGCTGAGCCGGCCCACTGCCGCATCCAGGCGCAGCAGCCACACTAACTTGGTGGTGGCACCAAACACCCCCCCACATGGGATGGGGGTGCCCAGGGTGCTGTTTTCCACCAGGTCGGCCTTGGGGGCTGCTGTTGTCGGGGCATCACTGTCGCACACCCACAGGGTCAGCTGGTACGAGTTGCGCTACTTATGTTTCAGCACCCCCTTGACGATGAGCTGCGGCTGCTTCTCCTCTTCCGGGGTGTTGGTCACCTGTAGCTCGAACATGCCACCCGTGTCGTTCCCGCCACCCCTGGGATTCTGGAGCAGCTCGTAGCACTCAATGCCATTGCAGCCGAAGTCGCGGTCGGTGGCGGTAGGCAGCGGGCAGCAGGTACACTGTGCCCACCAGACGATTCTCCTCTACTATGAGCATGAGCACAGGCAACGGGAAGGTGGGCATGGTCCTTAGTCATGCCTGGAGTCCATTCTTCCTCCCCTGGCACTGCCAAGGACAGGGCCATCGGGGAGGTCTCTTCACCCAGGAGAAGCTATGCTGAGCCATCTGGCACCTCCCATGGCAAATCAGCGGCTAGGCCTCTCCCAAGGCTGTGCACTGGAAGGGGACATACATCAGCCCCTTCCTCACGGGCAGCAACAGGCACCAAACTCCCTCAACAGTTCCATTCCCAAGTATCCTTGGTCTAGGGAAGGCAAAATTTCTGCTCGGTTTCCCTATTCTACTTTTCCCAGCTCACTGGCCTATTATCTATTCAACTTTTAACATTTTTCTTTATCCTCCTCTATTACACCAAAGCCACACACTTTCAGTTAGTTAGAACTCTTAGGCTCAGGTTTAATTGTTTGTACAGTTGAGGTTTGTGCCACCCCTGACATGGGCATGGTCACATGGGCCTGCAAGACAGTATACAACCGTCTCTCAATAGACACAAAAATCTGATGGTATTCTTCTTTGCCCAGTTGGGCACCTGTTCTTTTGACAACTGAATTCAAATCTGTAAGAAAATTAAGATTACTATACTTATACTGTGGCCGCTTCTGACAGCTAAATCTTCTGCTACTACACATGACACATAGTAAGGCTATACAAACATCTTAGGGAGGTGACTAGAGTCTATTCTTGACCTTCCCACAAGGCAAAATTGCCCTTTTCCCTCTGGAGCCATTGTCAGGGCTGTGCACCGTGGCCAGTTCTTCTTTCTAGCCACAAACATAGTTTGTCCAATCTTATTGGCTGTGATCAATTAGTTGTAAGACACCACTGTACTCAGACCAGCCAAATTTAGTAATTTCCCATTTACTAGCCTAGCTTCTTATTTTTAACCTTAATTCCCACTGTCTTTGCTTTTATTCTTTTTGTCGTATGTCTAGCAACTTGTATAAAATTCTTTATTTACTCTTAGAAACCTTAAACGGCCAGCATTTCTTAGATTAGCAACATAGTCATACCCAAACAGAAATTTACTAGCTAAACAATTTTAAGTAAGCAACAAAGATGCATATTTAAACAATAAAGACAGACAGCATTCTCCATTAAAACCTTGGTGCACACTATATTTATATTACAGAATATCACTAACTAGCATTAATTTAATACAGCAGGGAGCAGGGCCCTTAATCTCCCTGCCCTGCGGAGCTGTGAGCCCCGCCCCTGAGTGGCAAATTAGGGGCAGCTCCCACCTTCCCAAGATGGCATCCTCCATGAAAGCCATGTGTAATGCCCCGGGTAATTCAGCTGCTGGAACAAACCCCTTTACAGATGAGATAACTTGCTTATATTACATGACTTAATGAGACAGGACTCAAAATAATGTATATTAAACAATATATTTTTACAAAGGGAAAATCTAGATCAAAACTCTCATCTCTTTACACACATTCTCAGTACTGAGAAGCCCCAGAAGACAGGGCCTAAGGTATTCAAATACAAAGGTATTCAAATGCAAATTAACCACATTCCTGGCCAGAGCCAAGAAGCCGTTTCCTGGTAAAATAAACTGCTAGTTTAAACAAACGAACATACGTTGTCCCGACCCTATGATGATCGGTGACTAGAGACATTCACTCAGAGTTTAAAATACATTTTACCCAACTTCTAATTCCTGACCTGAGGAGCCCGCTCTCACCGGGTACCCACTCAAAATTTCCCGACCTGAAGAGTCCGCTCTCACCCGGTACTCGCTCAGAATTTCCTGACCTGAATGAGGGAGTGATCACTTCCCTCCTTCTACTCACTGGGAGTAGGCTGGTTAATCAGACGGGCCCTACTTACAGACAAGTCCAGAACGTCCAGAAGTGTTTGTCCACACTCTTCAGGTGCCGGCCGGGTCCTGGGCTGAGGTCCGGGAGCGCTGGAGTTCCCCCCATTTAATTCTGCTAAAATCAGCAGGGCGTGCTTTCGGAGGTCTGTCCTGCGCCCCCGGGCCCCTAACCCAGTCTTCTAACCGGAGGCAAAAGCCAGCTTCGATTAGTTCCCGGTCAGGGAACCAAATGTTGCAGAAAGATCACAAAAACTAAGCGATGCTTTGAAGAGGTGGAGAAATCACAGCTTTAATACACACGCGGACTCAGGGATTAATCCAAATCAGAGTGGGGGTAGCACTCGAGAACCATGCTTTATAAGTGCCCCTCGAGTTCATTGATTTGCAAATATACTCCCTCCCCCCAAGGCCCTGAAGGGAGAATTCTTTTCATCTACCCTTCCCCCAGATACAGGGCTCAAAAACAAGGCTCTCCTGCCTTACCTACCAGGGGACAGGGCTTTGTTTGGTTTAATGGCCTTGCAGAACCAGCCTTCCTCCTCACTGGGAACCTCCAATCTTCTAGCCACTTTGTTCGAAGCATAGGTAACTACCTCATTGATATCAGAAGCAGAATTCAGTCTTGTGAGAATTGGGTTAATAGTAGTGTTACATAGGTAGCTAGATATTAAGGAAGGAAGCAAAGGTAATCAGACACTGAGCCTGTTGCTTCACCAGGAAGCTGCCCCAGGGAATTGCTGCATTATTCCCCCAAGGGGATTGACACCTCTCTTTTTCCCCCCACAGGAAACAGCCCCCCTCTGGTACCTGACTATTGGGCAGAGCAGAGGGAGATAAGCTCATGCACAATAAAAGCCAAAACAGCACAGCTGTCAGACTAACCTAGGAAAGAGATCCTTGGTCAAAGGGTGGACCAAGGATCCACCTATGCCACTCACATGGAGCACATACACAGACAGCAGTAATAAAGTGGAACAGTAAAAAAAATAAATAAAAGAAAGATAACAATTCCTGACCTTTACTTGTGGTAAATAAATAATAAAAAACATAAAGCACATCATATATATGTACGTCAAAATGACAGGGCTTCTTTTTTTTTACATAAATAAACGGGAGATGATGACGTAACCAAGAAACCACATACATCAAGTCTGATGTAACACGAGGACTGCCTGCTATGTATAATATATATGTTGAACATATCCAGGTAAAATGAGGAATCAGACTAAAAGCAGCAAAGCCTAGCAAGTATGTCAAATGAGACTAACAGCAGCTAAACCTCTTACATGAGAACAAGGAAGATATCCCTATGGAATTGCCTAGAAGACAGCCAGATAAGGAAACCGCATCAATGGAATCAGAGACAGGGGATCAGGGGGTCAGGGGGGCCCTTGACACATTTGATACACAAGAGGTAGGTGGGCAACAAATGAAGATGAAAAAGGCTTCTCCTACAAAAGAATTTATAAATCAAATTAATCGATTTGCATGGTATTCTGAGGGTCATGGAATCCTTTGACTGATTTAAAGTGTAAAGGAGCTTGATCAAATTAATTTTTTGAAAGTTCATTTTTGATTGAGTGGAGATTAGTTTAAATGGCTCATGATTAGAGACCGGGTAAATAATTGCTAATCTGATGAGGTAATGTGGGTGCATGTGTATGGCAGGCATGAAAGGAATTGACAGGATTTGAGAGAAATTAAGGGAGCAGAAGAAATAGGAGTAGTTTGCTGCATGTGATTTCTGACTCGAGCGAATAAATAAATGATGCCATAAAGTTAAATCTATGGCTACAAAGTACAATAATGCAACAAAAATAGATGGTGCTAAAACAATGGGCAATAAAGGAACCCAACTTAGATGTCAGGAAAGAAAAGCTGCCTCAAAGAAGGGATGAGTGAGCTAAAATTTGAGTGAAAAATAAGTTAAGTAGGTCAAAGGGGAGGAGAAAGCATGGCTGGGAGCACAGTACTTTCCAAGGCTTGCAGTGACTGAGAAAAACTAGGGCACATTAAAGGGGCTGAAAGGAGACCAGTGATAACTGGAGACCAGAGAAGAGTCAGGGAACTTGTGTTAAGTGAGGCAGTGGTGGAAACACACAAAATCATACAGCACTTTGCAGGCCATGTTAATAATTTGGGGGCTTTATCCTTAGGCAAATAGAGTTGGAAGTCAGGGTGTGTATGTGTGTGTATGTGTGTGCATGTTGCATGTTCAGGCTGTTTCTGTGTACAAGGTAGATTACAGGAGGCCACACAAGATATAAGGAAACAGGTAAGAAGGGTGTTCTTAGTAGTCTCACTAAGATAGATGAGACTTTGGGTTAATAATGCTGGTAATGATGGTGATAGAGGACTTTGGGGGGATATATGGAATAAATTACAGAATTCGGTATTTGTGGAAATTTCTCATTCCTTATAAATGCTACCATTACTTAGGAGAAAAAGATGCTGCAAACATTTTTTGCAGCTTGTGGTTTTTCTTTCGATTTAAGCAAACTAATTTTTATGAAATAAACTGAAAATAAGCTGAAAGGAGTAATCCATCATGAAAGAAACAGAAGACATCACTGTCACAGGAGCAAAAAGAAAAAAGAGAATGTTAAATGCAGAATCATTGTTGAAGGCTCCATGAAGGTAGGTGCTGAAGAACATCCCATAATTTAGTAACAAGCAAAATGATCATCCATGTACCAGTAGAGGGAGAGAACCTGAGGACACATTGAGAAAGAAGTCTGAAAGCAGTGACTGAGTTATGAGAAAGAAAGGCTAAAAGTTGCTGACATTTCCCCTTGATATGTTATTTTTATTCTCAGTCAATGAAATGCAAGGTCTGTAGACATTTGCAAGATATTATTTATATTTTGAAAGAGCAACAGTAGATAATGGGCTTGAACCTTGATGAGAGAACCAAAGGATAAATTCATTCCCAAGGCTCTCAGCATCTCTTGGAAATAGCCTCATTTCTGGTGATACGGGAGCTTTGGACTCTAGAAAGTCTCAAGGTCCTCTAGGTATAAAGATATGCCCTCACTCATCTATGGATAATAATAACCATTATAAAGTGGTGAACAAAAATAGATTCAGAGGCAGAGCAACATCAAACAGACTGTCAAATTACAGCAACAAGGACAGGGACGTTGGGGCGGGGGGGGGTAACAGATCAGACATGGGACTTTTATGCACGCATTTAAGCATAACCAATGAACACAAAACACTGGGGGGTAGGGGAGACGGGGGGAAGGGCAGGGGGAAAAAGAGATATATGTACTAATCTTTGTAAAGCTTTATGTAATAATAATTTTTAAAAAAATTAAAAAAAAGATAAGTTCAGATTAAAACATATTCAAAAGAGAAGAGCCTCTGAATTGTGGTAAAAAAAAATGTTTTGTTTATGGTATTTTTACCAAATTTGACACTGAGACATAAGAAAAGTTCATCAAGATGAGCTTCCAGTTGGATTGGAATTAGAGGAGACAGGTATTTTAGGTACTAACATAAAAGATTTAATACATATGCCAATGGATAATTATTAACTAGATTCTTATCTGTGTAAGGAAGATGCTGTATTTAAAATAAAATATGAGATATATTTGTCTTTTCCGGTGATGTATATTTTGGTGCAGAGATAGGCACATGAATATGAAAGCAATATTATGTTAATTTATGAGTGCAAACAAATGGCACAGAGAAGAACTAAAAAATGGTATTAGAGATTTTTAATGTTTTAATAGTCTCTTTGAACTAAACAATCCACTTAAATGAAAAGCCTTTTCAGTTTTTTTGTATATTTCATTATCAAATGCATTTTTTGTGTTTCTCAATATATGAAGGGTCTCCTTACGTAGCTTGTAAAGTAAGTAGGATTTCACTGAGTTGAATAGATGTCATTACCACAAAAACAAGCCAAAGATCAAAAGTAAGCACTTTGTAATAGCAAAAAGTGATACCACACTGTTTGAAGTAAAATTTGGAGACACATTTAGAAATTGTTAGCTTAAATTAAGGACATTTATAAATACTTTAGAAATTTATTGTGGGCTGTGATGTTAATTTCTCTGGTGATATTTAAATATATCATATATTCTTGTTACAGTTTTCTTACTGTAACTCTGATTAGAAAGTCTTAAAATTGACCTTTACCACTTGTTATTGTTTTAATGACAGATCGTGTTCTAGCCACTGTGCTGGAGGCTGATAGGCAGAAAGACGTGCATCTTCTTCTGATAGAGCTAATAGAACATGAATTAGGAGATTCCAAAACTTGAATGGTAAGTTTATTTCCTTTGATGATAAATTACTATATTTTAGCTCTCAGAGCAAGAACATAGAGATTTGTTTTAATTTTCTCTCTAAGTCATTAGAGTTATAATTATTGTATTGTGGGCAAAAAAAATGGGTGGGGTCTCTGGAAATTAGACTCAGGGTGATGTGATAAAAAATTCCTAACTGGGCTGTTCATGGTGGGGTAGTTAAGCCACACACCTATAACTTCTTTAGTGAGAGGTTTTTAAACAAGCCCTGTCTACTGTTGATATGCATCTAGGTTAACAAAACTTTGAGATGTCAGAAGTGGTATCTCTGGAAGGCATCACCATCCTTAAGAAAGCACATCATCTTGTCAACTATCCTATCATCCAATCCCTGTCTTGCTTTCTCCCACCTTCCTATAATCTTCCCTAGATTTCCTTCTTAATCTCAATGCCTAAAAGAAGCTGCAATACTATTATTCCCAGGAACGTCTGAGATTTTGAGATGTTGCTCTTTGCCATATATTTATTGTCAGTTTGGCTCTAATAAAATCTTATAAAAATTCTCTGCAGGTCTGACTGTGTCTGCATGGACAATATCCAGAAGTTAAATGCTTTAGAAAAAAGATACTGTTTTGCTGTATTTTAAAAATCTAATTCTATCTGTGGATATTGCATAGACCATTAATTCAAATATTGTTTCCTCCATGGACTAGCGAGCACTGCTGATATGTTATGCAAAAAATAAAAAATAAAAATGAAAAAAATAAACCCTTATTTTCTGAATAAATGACTCTACATTCAGAAGATATATTATTTAGGACTAAGTAAATTGCTGACTCTGGACACTTAACTGGAAGCCTAAAACATTTAGCATCTTTGTAATGGGTCTTACCTAAGCCAGTGGCCTGAAGGTAAAAATAGATTAAGAGGCAAGATAGACAAGAGTTCACCCTAGTTGGTTTGGCTCAGTGGATAGAGCTTCGGCCTTCAAACTGAAAGGTCCTAGGTTCGATTCCAGTCAAGTGCACATGCCCGGGTTGTGGGCTTGATCCTCAGTAAGGAGCATGCAGGAGGCAGCCAAGCCAATCAGCAATTCTCTCTTATAATTGACTAGGAGCCCGGTGCACAAAAATTTGTGCACTCAGGAGAACCATCAGCTTGACCTGTGCCCTCTCGCAGTCTGGGACCCCTCTGGGGATGTCCACCTGCTAGTGTGCCTGGTCAGCCTGGGTGAGGGCTGAGAGCTGTTTGCAGGCTGGCCAAGACCCCCAGTGTGGATCCTCACCCCATTGGGGTGTGGCCAGCCTGGGTGATGGGCTGAGGGCCGTTTTCAGGTTTCCCACAGTCCCTTCAGGTTTTGGATCCCTACTGGGGTAACTGGCCAGCCTGGGTGAGGGGCTGATGGCTGTTTGCAGGCTGGCCAACCCCCCCAGTGTGGATCCTCACCCCATTGGGGTGTGGCCAGCATGGGTGAGGGGCTGATGGCTGTTTTCAGAATTTCAGGCTGCCCACAGCTCCCATTGACCCAATGTCCCAGCAAGGCTGGCTGGAAGCAGGTTTCTGGGGTTTGTTTATCTTCTGTAATTGATACACTGTTCTTTTAAGCTGGGGCCTAGGCAGTTAATGAAACCTCCTCTCTGCTTCAGCTCTGGCTTCTATAATGAAACAATGTTTAATCAGAAGTCAGGCCCAGCCTGCTGTTTGCTTCAGCTCCTACAATTGAGCCATTTGTTGCAAATATGATGTTCCCTGGAACAGAGAGAAGCCCAGGCAGCCCACAAACAGTTTCACTCCTGCTGCAACGGACGCTGCCTGTTTACTCAGGTCCCTGAGTGTCGGCCTCCATGTTGGCTGGGTTAATTTGCATACAGTCGCTCTGAGTGGCTGGTGGGTGTGGTTTAGACATCCCGAAGAAACGGTTAATTTTAATATTACACTTTTATTAGTTAAGATGTTTCTATGTCTCTCTCCTTTTCCCTCCCTCTCTGAAATCAGTAAAAATATATATTTTTTTAAAAGGAATTCATGAACTAACCAGCTTTTTCACTCAGGAGCTAGATTGTTTTTGAAACTGACACTTATTCACACATTGTTTCCAAGTTGCTGAATTGGATAAATCCTGAAAGGTCTCACAACTTAATCTTTCTTCCTATTTTTACAGGACTTCTTGGTTCATATGTTGCCAACATATCTGATCCTGACTGATGTCTTCAGATGTATTAGAAGCTGACATCACCTGACCAATGCTGCAACCGAGTGAATGGTTTCACCCCCAAAATACTGTCAAGTACATGTCTTGTTACCCTTCAAATATTTTTCCTTTGTTACAACTTATTGTTGCACTAAGTTGAAGTTTGGAATTGCTTCTTGTCTGCAGAAAGCACAGTGATGTAGCTTTAATTTGCCTTGTCCTTCAGAATTACCTCCCTTTCCCTTGGATTCTGGCATTTGATTAAATGGAGTGATGTCAGAAGAAAATCTGAGAGGCTATCAAATGAAAATGTACAGTGTTCCTTCATTGATGTGCACCAAAAATTGAGGCATTCTTGGTCAAGTAGATGACTGTGGAACCACAAAGCCCGTTCATTTTTCCCTTCTTTCAGCCTGCTTTGTGCAAATCAGCAAGAGATGAAAACTGGTAGATCGCTGGCCAAATACTCTTATTGTTGGCTGGAAAGTGATCTGTGATTTAACTTGACAATCTTATTTTTTCCTCTGATTCTACTTTCAGGAAATCATCTAGGCATTATCTGATGGAAATTAGTAAAGTTTACCTGATTTTTTCTGATAAACATAAATTATTTCTCTGTTTATATACCTCCTTAGTAATTTTCAAAAGGAAAATCTTAAAACTTTGTGTAAGGTTTTATGAAACACAAAAGAATAGCTAGGAAGCACTAAACACACATGGTAAAGAAAATATTTAAATTCAGAATAGTAGAGTTTGGCAGAATTTATAAGTCTCATAGATTACATGCATTAGGTTTAATGTTAATAATCATTTTCTCTATCTAATGTTAATTATCAATTCCTCCATTCAGGAATTTGTATTTCCACCCTGATTGTGTTCAAGAATTTTAGAATATTTTTTCAAAAAAATTCTAGTTATCTGGCTTTCGATACGGTTGACAGTTTCTGCTTTCAGAATGAAACAAACTGAACAGTATAATTATTTAGCAATAATTGTAAATTGTAATATATTTTATTAAATATAAAGTGTATTAATTATATTTATATCTTTTTTCAAAGTATCCCTACAGTATCTGCCACTACTAAAAAATTCTTTCTCCTCAGCTCTTTTCTCTCATACTACAAAAATACCTAATGGAAGTAAACAGCTTGTCCCTAAGGCATTTGAACTTGCAATTGTCATATGAGTAAGTACATTTTATGCTCATGCAAATAGTAAAAAGAAGGTGTGATGAAACTGTGCTGGAATGTCAACCTTTTGAATTTTCATTCTAGCACTGCTTTGGTTTTATAAGAAAACGAGAAGAAACAAGATGGCGGCATAGGGTAGACACCGTAAATGCAGCCGTGAACAACTATTTCAGAAAAACCTCGAAAAGAACACACAGACACCACTCGCACCCACAGGAAGGCTGGCTGAGTGAAAATCCTACAACTAGAGAAGAGTCTGAGACTCAGAGGAGCAGCGGAAGCAAAGTACAGAGGTACGGAGGCGCGCGCACG
>PVJC01009492.1:0-45695 GCA_004026665.1 Murina feae | reverse complement strand
TATCCTTCTTGCCTTCGTGTATCATCTTTAACGTTTACCCTTTCTCCTTCCCTCAACTGGACACTGAGAATTAAGCGAACACGAAGAGTCTGAGGAAAGGCAAAGAGCTTTGGGGGAGGGGAGGACATGGGATGCCAGGCCGTCAGCCTGAGTCACACGGCCTTGAGCGAGGCCACCTCACCGCTCCAATTCAGCTGCCACAGCAGCTGGGTTTTCTGATCGGCTTCCACTCACCCCGAACCCCAGTCGTTTTTCAAGACCATCTCTCTACGGTTTCCTTCCTGTAAAGGCTCTATGGCTTCCCATTCATGACCTCGGCTCACTGAGACTCCTTCAGCACCATCTTCCACCTTCTCTTTGGGGCCCAACTGAACATCAGACATCAAATGTCCCCCAACAACCACCTCCACCTCAGAGGGAGGGAGGGAGGGAGGGAGGGAGGGAGAGAGAGAAAGAGAGAGAGAGAGAGATCGTCAATGTTCCAACTAGAAAGCATGTCCTGCCCTCAGAGCCTTTGCACTTATTTCACAGTCCTCACGTCCTGGCTGTTGTCCCCACTTCCCGGCCTCATCTCCTAGGGAAGCTCGGGAGGGATGCTGTTGCCCCTCCAAGCCATTCACACAGGGTGCAGGGCTCTGGGCCCGCCATCCCTACAGGAACCTCGGGTCCTCCTGCGCCCCCACCCAAGTGGCACTGTTAGAGGTGCCCGTGGCTCTTACACCGTGTCCCACATTACACAGCCCCACGTGCTGGCTTGTTAGACTTGTAAACACCTGGTGCAGCAGTGGAAACACACGGAGGGAGAAAGGAGAGGCG
This sequence comes from Murina feae, assembly GCA_004026665.1. Taxonomy (NCBI): domain Eukaryota; kingdom Metazoa; phylum Chordata; class Mammalia; order Chiroptera; family Vespertilionidae; genus Murina; species Murina feae. Next base: position 44,879 of record PVJC01009492.1, on the reverse strand, counting down.
GAGGCCCCTCGGCCAGTGAGCCGAGTTACAGCAGGAACACTGGGGCCGCTCCACAGGGGCCCCCGCCTCCATCACCGCGGCCCCCGCCTCCATCACAGGGGCCCACGCCTCCATCACAGGGGCCCCCGCCTCCATGGAGCAGCCCTCGCCTCCATCACAGGGGCCCAAGCCTCCATGGAGCGGCCCTCGCCTCCATCACAGCTCCTCAAAAAGGATTGACTTTCTAGCCATGATAATCGCCTTCACACACCCTTGGTCCCGCCGCGGAGGAGAACGCCATAGGGAGTGCAAAGGATTGCCGTGGCCTCGCAGGTGAAGGGCGAATAGGCCACTGTGAGGGCGAGGCTGCATCACCCAATTCCCAAACGAGGCCAGCCCAGCGCTCGCGTTGCAAGGGGTGGGTGATTCACTGCGGCGGCGGGGGTGGAGGGGCGTAAAAAAAAAAAAAAAAGGAAAATCGAGGAAACACCCAGAGGAAGTGGTTATCCGATTCCGAGGCCATAATGTCCAGTGGCCATAAGGCACACTCAGCGCCCCGGCGGCTGCTTCGCGCTCAGCCTCCGGTCGCCCAGTCGCCCTGTCCTCCCCACGCGCGCTGCACCCCACGCCTGCACGCTCGGTGCTGAGCCTCAGCATTCTCCCCGGGTGAAGCATCAGCTGCGCCCCCCACCCCACCCCCACCCCCCGCCGGCAGACAGGGCTCTGGCTCCGCGAAGGCCACCCTCCCGGCGGCGAGCTGCTGCCACCTCTCCACCCACCATCCTCGCTGCGCCCGCCGCGCGCCCGGTCCGATGGCAGCCCCGCCGGAGTGGGGCCAGACGAGCGGAGGGGAGAAGGAGAGCGCATTTCACGAGGATCCAAGACGCGAGCTGCCCCGCCTCAGGGCTCCCTCCCCGGTCCCTTCACCCGGCGCGGGGCTGGGGGCGCGGACAGACCCGGCGCGGGGAGCGCGGCCGGTGCCGGGCGGCAGCTGCACACAAAGCCCTTCATCTCCTCGCCTCCCAGCTCCTCCCTGGGCTGCGCTGCTCCGAGGGTCTCGGATGCCCCCTTCGGTGGTCGGCGGGACGGTCCCGCTCCCTCTCGCTGCACCGCCCCCTCCCTCGCATCTCAGCCTCCTCCTCCCGGCCCCTCGCCCCCGACCCCGACAGGAGCTCAGCCCGGGTTGGGGGGCCAAGGGAGCACCCCCTGCGCCCCCGGAGGAGCGGACAGCGGTCCAGTGTCCGAGGCACGACTTCACCCAGCCGGTCCGCCACCCACGCTGGGGCGCACACCCATCCCCGCGGCGGTCGGACCGGGTCCGGATCAGCCGGGTCTCCAGGCGGCGGGGCAGCCCAGCCGCGGGCACACTCCTACCTGCGCGGCGGGCGGGCGGCGGGCGGCGGGCGGCGGGGATCCCGCGGGGGCGCGAGCGCCCGGCCCGAGCCCTGCGCCGCGGCGCGCCTGCCCTTGTGCTGCGGCGGCGCGGGCTCGCGGACCGACTGGCGAGCCGCCCGGCTGAGTCCTCGCCGCCGGGGCTTCCTGTGGGGCCGGACAAAGGACATTTCCTGGGAGGAGCAGGGACCGTTCCCAGCATGCCTCGATTTGTAGTTCCCGGGGACTTCCTGCCACCGCAGCATCCCCGACCGGACGACCGGACGGGGACCCGGGGGCTGGAGGAAGGCGCCCGCTGCATCCCTAAGCGCCCCTGGGAAGGGACCGGCGGGGGGTCCACCCGGGGCCCTACCCCGCGCTCCGGGGGACGCGGTCACCGCCCTGGGGCTGGCGCTCCGCGCGCAGGCGGGGGTGGTCCCCTCCTGGGGGGTGGTCCCCTCCTGGGGGATGGTCCCCTCCTGGGGGGTGGTCCCCTCCTGGGGGATGGTCCCCTCCTGGGGGGTGGTCCCCTCCTGGGGGATGGTCCCCTCCTGGGGGGTGGTCCCCTCCTGGGGGGTGGTCCCCTCCTGGGGGATGGTCCCCTCCTGGGGGATGGTCCCCTCCTGCGGGGCCCGCGCTGCGCCGTCGGCTGCGGGAACACCCTGCGGCGGAGCGGCCTTTTCTGTAGAAAGGAAGAAGTGCCGGGTGGGTTGATTGTCTTTTCACCATTTTCTTTCTCTTGGTTCCTTGTCTTTTTTTTTTTTTTTTAAACCTTCCGAATCCTACCAGGTGGGGGTGGGTCCGGGGAGTAAAGAACTTGACCGCTCACCGCTCACTAGGAATTCAGGTTCCTTAAGGTCTTGGCGCTCCGTCCGCAAAGCCAGAAGGGCTGATTGTTTCCAGATCCTGACCTCCCTGGGACATTCCTCCCTCCGAGGCTGGCCGTGTCCCAGGCATCTTTTCAAGAAAAGCAATTAAATGAAAAGACTGAGAACAAATTTCATGAATTAACAATAAGCCACCAAAAAAAAGGAAAGAAAGAAGAGAAACTCCATGTGCTGCTGAATTAGGAACGAGCTGGACTTTCTGCCTATCTCCTCCTCATTCACCTCCAGGATTCAGGGTCCTGCATCGTACAAAACGGGGCGTGAAGGCCCCTGTTGCGCGCGTAGGGGGGTGGGGGTGGGGGAAGGGGGAGGGGAGGGGAGGGGTTAGAGGAGGAGGACGTGAGCTGTAAGAGAGGAACCCCCCCCCCCTCCGGCCTGTCCAGAGTCTATCACAGCCTCCACAAATTCCTGTCTAATTCTGGAACTGCATACCCAGGGCCCTCGTGGGAAAATCAAGGAGGGCCAGAGGGAGACGAAATGACCAAAGCTGTGTTCTCTCGCGAGGAGCTGGGAAAGGAGGTTCTGGGACGCTCTAAACGGGTCCGAAAAAATAGGTCATAATTAGGCATCATATCCACGTGGCCTCTCCCACTGCAAGGGCTCATGAGTGAGGAGAGCGCTGGAGTGAGGGACTTAGTTGACCTTTAAGAAATGCCGCAGGTCCCTCTCTCGGGAGAGCCGTAGCCACAGGGAGAAGATGATCTGGATTCATTTCAGATGCAGAATTCATGAGAAGCTTAGGGATGTGAGCACCAATCTCCCCAGAGTTCCAGCTGCAGGTCGGTCTGCTGACTGACCTCCCCCACGCATTGTGCTGTGATCCTTGCATTTTCCCTACAAACTACTGTTCCTTCAGGGTTTGCAGCCTGGTAACATTCTAGTGAAACTGCCCTCCACCTGTCAAAAAAGGGTGTGTGTGTGGGGGGGGGGGGAGGTCATTGATCATCGCTGGCCAGTCCAGCAACCGCTTCTCAGTGTTCAGTTTGGAAGGATCCATTGGCCTGTGGCATTTCACCCAGTCTACTGCGCCCTCCCTGGAGTGGTTGCTGCCTTGCTCCTCATACAGTGCCCTCTCCATTTCTAACCGAGCATCTCACTCATTATCTCCATCCCAGGCCAAACCTGTCCCTTCTCTTTTGTTGCCAATCCAGGTCAAATAGTTGCTTCGACGATAATTCGATAATTGATTTACCACCTATTGAGTTCTAGTCACAGTGACTGGTGTAGACATCTGATCACACCCAATGGTAGGACTTCGTTGAGTAACTGAGTCCTGTCTCGCCCTCCGCCCTCCGAAAGCTCACAGTCCACTTGCCGTCACACAGTTACTGTTTAAGTGCTGTAGCAAAGCCACATACAGAGGTTTATGTTCCCAGAAAATGTTACTCTTTCCTCTATAAGCTCTCTCGTTCCCGTGACAGCAGGAGGAGCCCGAGGAGGGACGGGGTGGTGAGAAAATGCAGGTCTCACAGAGGGAATTTCGTGGGACATTTGGTTGTGAGGGGAGGTAGCTGGGAAGGAAGGGAGGTGGCTCTGAAGAGGGTTTTCTGTGTGGTTATTGCTTTGGTTTTTAAGACGAGAGCTCCTCCGGGATGTTTGACTGCTGATGGGAAAGGTCTTGGAGAGAGGCAGAGGGTGGAGACAGAGAGAGAAAAGATAAGAGAGTAGGCATTCAGCAAATACTTGCGGAATTAACTAATTCCTGCTACCAATCACTGTTGAAGATGCTGAGATTGAAATTAACCAACTGCACATTCCCAGCTAAGAGTCTGAGGCCAGACAAAAATGATACTCCTTTCTTCCTTCTCAGGCGCCCTCCCTCTGCCCTTCATGTCCTGGGGATGGGGGAAGTAATAGAAAATCACTCCAGAGGTCCTGGCCGGTTTTGCTCAGTGGATAGAGCATCAACCTGGGAACTGAAGGGTCCTGGGTTTGATTCCAGTCAAGGGCACATGCCCAGGTTGTGGGCTCGGTCCCCAGTGGAAGGTGTGCAGGAGGCAGCCTGTCAGTGGCCCTATCTCTCACTGATATTTCTGTCTGTCTCTCCCTCTCTCTATCTCTCTGAAATATATATATATATATATATATATATATATATATATATATATATATATATATAAAATCATTCAAGAGGAGGCACTCCAGCGACATCAGGAACATCTAAACGTGTTAGCCCTACGTTTGTTTTTTTGTTTTTTAAATCAAGCAAATATTTTATCCTTGGTTTTTTCTTCTTCTTCATTTTGAAGTAAAATGACTATCCTCACCTTTCTAAAGGGAAATTAATAAGTGAAAAAATAATAACAATTAATTCAATTTTATGTACACTTAGATACATTCCAGGATTTAAAAATATATTCCATTAATATTCCTATATTTCATGGGGTGTTGCTTTAATTACAATGGCATTAAATTTTTAATATTGGGAAGAATAATCTCTTGTAAGTATGCTTTTATTTCTTTTTTTCTAAACTACTTCCCCACATTTGCATTAAGAAACTATTCTAGCCCTGACTGGTTTGGCTCAGTGGATAAAGCGTCGGCCTGCCGACACAAGGGTCCCAGATTTGATTCCAGTCAAGGACATGTACCTTGGTTGCGGGCACATTCCCAGTGTGGGGTGTGCAGGAGGCAGCTGATCGATGTTTCTATCTCATCGATGTTTGTAACTCACTATCCCTCTCCCTTCCCCTCTGTGAAAAATCAATAAAATATATTTTTTTAAAAAGAAACTATTCTAATGTAAAATTTATTTTACTTAACATGAGTGTAAAACTAGATAAAATGCTTGGGGGAGGGACAAACAAAGGGGTGGAGGGTTGACCTGGCTAGATTAGCCTACGTCGTTTAAGCTTGCAGGTATAAAGATGGACGTCCGTTGCTTTTCTTACCCTCACAAGCATCCATCTCCCCTCTTTTTGGCAACAATACCTTTGGGGAAACAACCCCGTTCTCACCCTTAATCTTTGTGGTTTAAACAGGGACAGCGCCTGTTTCTACCTCCACTTCAGTAGGGGTCCATGGTTAGCACCTGCAATGAGGCTGTTCCATTGCTGTTCAAGTGATACGCTACTAGAGGAGGCAGAGCTGAGCAAAAGTGTGTGTGTTGGAGAGAGAGAGAGAGAGAGAGGGAGAGCTGGGAGAGGGAGAGGGAGAGGCATGCACAAGCCAATCCTTATGATATTGTTGGGTCATGCCTGAAGCCAAACACCCTCAGACTTCTAGTTCCAGGAGCCAAACGTTCCCTTTTGGGCTCCAGCTATTTTGAGTTCTCTGGCTCTTGCTTCCCAGAGCTCCGTGAGGCTGGGCGTGGGGCGCTGCAGCGCGGATCCTGAGCTGAGGAAGGAACGTGGGCGGGGAAAGGAGTCTCAGACCCCAGATTTCAAGGGGGGCGGTTTAGAAATCGTGACGGATGAAATGTCGGGGTTTTAGGAAGGTTTGGGCTACTGTGGTTTTTAGAAATGTTCTCAAGAAAGAGACCCGCTGATGTTGAAGCTGGCTGTGCAGGGGAAGGGAGGAAGGAACGACAGCCCGGCTCGAAGATCATCTTTCTGCCTCTACCTAGCCCACAAACCTAAAGGGAGCCATGCCAGGTTGGGAAAACGAAATTCTTTGTGCTTTCCAGAGCGACAGCAAAGGCTTATGGGTGAAAATCCAAGCATGGAAAGCTGTCTCCAGGGTCTGCTTCCCTGCTGAGGGAGGAAAGAATTAACCTGCTTTAAGTAGGACGACCATATCATTTATCAACCCCAATGGGACAGTGTTGAGTGAGACTAGGGGCATTATTAATAATTACACCTGAGTGACAGTCTAAAGCCAGTCACCCTAGTTACAAGAGCTATTCGCCAGCCCTAGCAGGTTTGACTCAGTGGTTAGAGCATCGGCCTGCGGACTGAAGGGGTTCCATTCCGGTCAAGGGCATGTACCTCAGTTGCAAGCTTGATCCCTGGCCCTGGTTCGGGCACATGCTGCAGGCAACTAGACCATGTGTCTCTCCCCCACCCTTTCATTCTCTCTTTAAAAAAAAATCAATGGAAAAATATCCTCGAGGATATTTGAGAGAGAGAGAGAGAGAGAGAGAGAGAGAGAAGATTTAAGAAAGAGAGGGAGAAAACTATTCACCAGGACACACAGCTTTGCAACAAGAGACCCATCCATTCATCCTCCTCACCCCAAGAAACCCCCAGATTGTTGTTTTAAAATGTCCTCAGGCGGAAGTCAAGATGGCAGCCAAGAAACTGAAAAGGGCAGAGTGAATCAACCCTGAAGCCTTTCCTTGCGCATCATAAAGCCGCTGGCCAGGGTTCTGGAGTGTGAACTCCACCCGCTGAACTGCAGTAGGAAGTAGGTGACTACTGTTCAGTCCCTGAGGCCAACCTCCCCAATTCCCAGGCAATTTGTGGTCATGGAGGAAAATAGTCAACAAGAATCTCTCTTGTGCCCTAACCGGTTTGGCTCAGTGGATGGAGCGTCGGCCTGTGGACTGAAAGGTCCCAGGTTTGATTCTGGTCAAGGGCATGCACCTTGGTTGCGGGCACATCCCCAGTAGGGGGTGTGCAAGAGGCAGCTGATCGATGTTTCTAACTCTCTATCCCTCTCCCTTCCTCTCTGTAAAAAGTCAATAAAATGTTTTTTTTTTTAAAAAAAAGAATCTCTCTTGTGAGTAAAAGTGGAAATAGCTAAATTGGCCAAAGAACTCACTTCTCCGGGGGCAGGCAATTCTTGTTATTTCCAATTAGACTTGAATGCATCCTAGGGGACAATCTCCCTGCTTATTATTTACCCTTTGCTGTCGAGTAGGAGTTGCCCTAATTTCCCTCCACCAGGTTTACACCGCCTATGTGGGAAGTGATCACATGTGTAGTTTAGCTGTTAGCTGTCAAAAAGAGAATAAAAATCAATCACGTAGAGCCCTGGGCTAAGACACAAATGAGGTCTCTCTCTTTGGAATGTGGTGAGTGCATTTTCACGCATGTGTAGAATAACTGCATGCTTTTAAATGGGGACTTTTTTTTAAAACTGTGTTTGGCCTAGCCGGTTTGGCTCAGCGGATAGAGCATTGGCCTGCAGACTGAAATGGCCGGGATTCGATTCTGGTCAAGGGCACATGCCTGGGTTGCAGACTCCATGCCCAGTAGGGGACATGCAGGAGGCAGATGATCAATGATTCTCATCATCAATGTTTCTATCTCTCCCTCTCCCTTCCTCTACAAAATCAATAAAAACATATTTTAAAAATAAAATAAAATGTTTGTAAGAAGGGAAGCCATTGGATAAACAGCAGGGCAAGCTACTGTTTGTTTTTATAGGGGGGTTTTACAACATCTAACTTCCCTTCTGCAGAACCCCCTGCCCACCAACTTTAGTCTCATCTGGAAGAAGCTGTCACCCTTCCCCCCTTTCCCCTCTTCATCCTCCAACTCAGGGCTAAGTGAGGGGCCAGGGCTGCCAGTCATCACTGCCTCAATGCCCAGACCAGAGACCCATTCAGAAGTGGGCGTAGGACCAGAAGCTAAGGGGAGAGAAGCCTTCTTTCTCTGTGGGCACAGCACGGGCACAGAAGAAATGGGGACTGGCAGAGATTGCTCTCCCAGGGGCAACACCAGACCTGAGTCTCCAGCAATAGGAGCTGAGCGCAGTCAGGTGAGAACAAAGACCTAAAATGCTGTAGGAGTGGGGGTGGGGCAGGATGGTTGCTCAGAATGACTTGATTGAGGCTCCAGAAGGAGGTGCGGGCCCAGGTCCTCGATGACATTGGCAACAATGCTAAGGACACAGCACTGGGGTAGTGAGGCACGGACTGGAAAAAGAAGTCTCTATACTGGGAGACGGAAGTGAGGGAGACACCGGTCCTTGAGCTCGAAAATAAATCCTAACAGCTTAGAAAGCCTGAAAAGCGTGAAACATAAATGTCAGGTATTTTATTAGCAAAATGTGCTTACTGGGGAGCAGCAGAGCATGATAATTTGGGACAGCAAGTTATAGCAAAAGCCATAGGCAAGTCCTACAAACAGGGCGACTCATGGAGAAAAAGGAGGACGTTGGGAGGGGCTGTTTGAAAGGCCATTGGAGAAAAGCAGAGCTCAGGCAGGCGACGGTTTCTCACGGGCGGAGTTGCTGGGGTGGTGGACCTCTTGTAGGAGAGGCGACGTACATCTGTTCCTGGTGAGGACTGTAGTCGGTGGTTCTCTCCTGTGGGCCTTTCTGGGGTCTGTCACTGGCAATGCTTCCTGGAATGGACAGCCAGTGGTACTGTGTGAGAGCGCCCCCTTGTGGCCTCCCAACTCCATGTGAGCGAGGTTTCCCTTTGTTCATTTTCATAATACTTACTCGTCTCTTTCACAGATGAAGAAACTGAAGTGCTTAAAGGACCTACCCAAACCTCTCCGTGTGGTGTGGTTAACGCATCTCCGTGTGGTGTGGGGCTGGATAGGTGACCGAGAGCCACACACTTCCAGGCCGCGGCTCACTCTCGCAAGCACCCTGCTTTCTTACATGTATATTCTGAACTGTGGGTCCAGGAGCAGTCAGGCGGTGCTATACGTCGGGATTCTCCCTGGGGGACGGCTCTCCCACTCCAACATCCTCCTCCTCTCCAGCCTACGCGGCCCACATTGTCCGGTTTGCAAAGGTGTTTTCACATTCATTCTCTCCTTCGAGCTTCGCGTGGCCCTCTGAGGCAGACCCTGTGGATATTCATATCCCCATGCAGATGAGGAAACCGAGTTTTAGAGTTTCCATGACCTGAGCACAGTTACCAAGTCAGAGTCAGACGGGCAAGGGACAGCGGCCCGGACTTCCACCCATAATGACGCTGAAACATTCCAGGAATGCACCCGAGAGTGTGTGCCCTTCAACTCAGGTTTCTACCAACACTCTCTCCACACAAGTGATGAAACGTAAATTGGTTCTGTTCCCACTCAAGAAGGAAGTGTGTTTGGGTAGAAATGCAAAGACACGCCTAGGGCTGCAGACCTGTCTTAGCTGAGATTTCCTGTGACCTAGCCACGCATGGTTCTTGGTGTAATTAGCATCCTGTCTCAATCCCAAGCAGACCTGGAGCTGGAGGCTGAATTCTGAGACCAAACGTGTGTGAGATGGTACAGGAAGTAAGAGGTTTTTAAAAATATAACTTTTAATCCCTTTAAGACACCTCCCTCCTCCAGATGGTATCTGGAACCTCTCACTGTCACCAGAAAGGTGTTACCAATCAGCCCCCTGAGTCCGTGGGAGAAGGCTGTTCCTCAATCCTTGTCTTCTCATACAAATGAGTTCATACGAGAGACCTTCACTGCGTTGCGAAAAGCCAATTTATTAAAGCAGTTTAAGCATGGGCCTTTCTTGGAAAAGCAAAGCCAGCCAACTTATACATCTGGCTTATGACGCGCAGACGAGCTCTCAGCTAAAGAGTAAGTTGGGTGGGGGTCCAGGGCGTTATAAACCCTTCTGTCTATCGGCGTCATCAACATTCCTCTGCTGACTATGGTGGGTGGTGCAGATTCATTCTCAAAGTCCCTTTTTTCTTTGTCGTGGCCTTCCCAGAATTCATGAGAAACACCTGGCAACTCTATCTTGCCTTGAGACTGCTGGCTTCTCTGCTTAAGCAGTAAAACCTTTTTCCTTCCCCTTTTCCCCTCCCTTTCTACCTTCTCTCCTTAGGGAGGTTTTTTTGTTTTGCTTTAATATATTTTATTGATTTTTTACAGAGAGGAAGAGAGTGGGATAGAGAGTTAGGAACATTGATGCGAGAGACATATCAATCAGCTGCCTCCTGCACACCTCCTACTGAGGATGTGCCCGCAACCAAGGTACATGCCCTTGACCGGAATCGAACCTGGAACCTTTCAGTCTGCAGGCCGACACTCTAACCACTGAGCCAAACCGGCCAGGGCTAAGGAGGTATTTTTAAACCATTTACTCTTGTGTCCTTGGCTGGGGAAGATAGTGGTTTGTGAGTTACAAACTGGCTGCACATTGCCCACACTGGTTAGCCTTGTGTTAACTTTCTTATCTCGGTTTCCCCCTCCTCCTGCCCTGGAATCCTGTAATAATTTACATGAAGGGTTTTATATCATTGAAGCCGGAATCCAGGGGAATGGTTATTTTAAGAGTTCAGACAGCTACAAAGAATGCAGTTTTGCCCTGGCTGGGTAGCTCAGTTGGTTGAAGCAACGTCCCACACACCAGGAAGGTTGTGGGTTTGATTCCCAGTCAGGGCACATAGCTGGGTTGCAGGTTAGCTCCCCGGTCGGGGCGCAGGTGGAAGGTGATCAATTGAGGTTTCACTCTCTGTGTCTCTCTTTCTCTCTCTCACTCAAACCAGTTAGAAAAAAAAATAAGAAAAAAAAGTCACCTTTTAGCCCTGGCTGGGTTGCTCAGTTGGTTGGAGCATCATCTCACACACACACACACACACACACACACACACACACACACACACGAGAATGCAGTTTTAACCAAAAGCCAGGCTAAACCACCAGGGGTTTCCAGGGACCACACTAAAAACTGGGCTGACCAATCAGAAAGGGAAAGAGACAGAGCTGAGCTGGGCAGCCAGAGTTCGGTGGATCAGGCTGGATTCAATGCCCATGGTTCATACCAGTAGCTTCTCTATCTTTATATTGCTGACATCAACCCCAATTCCTCGTCCTGGAGTCAGCTTCTAAATCCGAAAACTCAAATGTGTCCGGGACTGATAAACAGCTGAGAGGTGTAGAGAGCCAGGAAACAGGTAGGCGGGGCTGACTTGGAGTGGTGAGTAACGATAAAGCAAAACGAAGGAAGGCACAGGATCCTCGCTGCAAAACACCCCGGCCATCTAGTTCGTGAGCTGGCAGGCAGAGGGACCTATTCTTAGGGAAGAGAGTGATCCACTTCAGAGACTCAGGTATTGCATTAGCAGACCAGCCACATGACTGATTCTCAACTCTGTCTCCGTTGCATAACCACGTGTCTGCTGTTAATGCTATTAGGAGAGAAGGGGGAGGAAATGAAATATGTTCTCCAGCTGCCTATATCTCTATTAAAGTAGAACTGCTGTGGTCAGGGCCCCCTCATTTACTTTCTCGGTAATCCTCAGTGGCAGTGGGCCACTTGTAGTGCTGAATGACATGGTCAGGAGGATGGTGAATGCGTGGCAGGAAGTGGGCAGGGCCCAGTCAGTCTTAAATGTCTAGATTTGGAAAATAATGGCTGGTAATATCAAGCGCTTATATGCCAGAGACTATCCTGAGAGCTTTAAATGTGTCTCCTCACTACCTCCTCATGACAACGCAGTCAGGCGTTGCTACTTTCTCTACTGTGAACGTGAGGACACTGATGCTCAGAGTGGCTCCTCACTTTCCCAAGGCCACAGAGCAGGAACAGCGCAAGGGGCAAGGGCTTTGCAAAGAAGGTTGACTTTGAAGGTTGACTAGCTCTGCAGTTAACGAGGAGTGTGACTTTGGCTAGTTACTTAATTTTTCTGAGTTTCAGTCTCTTCATCAGTAAAATGTGAATAATTCCCACCTCACATGGTTACAGAGCAGGAGTCAGCAAACCTTTTCTGTTGGCGGCCAGGTCGTAAATAATTTAGACTCTGCGGGCCATCTGGCCGCGACTTTGTACAGGGAGGCCACATAGACAACATAGACACAAACGAGCACGGCCGTGACCTTTGGGCCATCGATTGCTAACCCCTGTTGTAGAGAGAAATAATATTTGTAAAACACCTGGCACTAAAAAAGAGGCCTTAAATAATGATTCCCACTTCTGCCAGTTCCATTGTCCCCCATGTGGTGTGCACTCTCATTACCCTACTCTGACATAATTGATACGCATGCATATGTGCTTTATTAGTTATTTTTCTGCAGTCCTGGCCATACTATTTGTCCCCTAAAAATGAACTTCAAAGCCAATAGATATTTTAGGGTATTATTGGCTAAAGGTGCAAAGAAAAGAGACTCCTTCTGGGCACAATCATAGATAAGAACCATGCCTGGTTTATAGGCTGAGAGGTCCTCTCTTTCTTTGCCACTTACGGCAAAGGAAAAGTCCACTTGCTGAATTTGGAATAGTGCCACATAGAGAGTTTGGAGTGAAAGGGCGCCCCCTAACGGACATTTACAGAACGCAGTTGAATTCTCTCATGATTCCAACTAGGATTAACCAAGATAAATGTACCCTGTAAGCAATCTACTCTTCACAAGCCCCCTCACACGTGACCTCATCTGATCACCACCTGTGCTGGGGCCTGGCCAGCATGGCTCAGTGGTTGAGCATCGACCTATGAACCAGGAAGTCACGGATCCATTCCCAGTCAGGGCACATGCCCAGGTCACTGGCTCCATCCCCAGTGTGGGGTGTGCTGAAGGCAACCCATCAATGATTCTTTCTCATTGTTTCATTCTTATGAATGTTTCTCTCTCTCTCTCTCCCTTCCTCTCCGAAATCAATAAAAAATATATTTTTTAAAACTGTGTTGTGGAATAATTTTGCTCCAGAGTAAACTGAAAAAGAAGTAGAGACTGGGCAAGGTCATGCTTCATAAGGTGAAACAGGAGAGAGAGAGAGCAGGTGAAGTGTTGGGGGGTGGGAGGGTGAGGGACAGTGGAAAAGGCTTACCAGTAGCGGGGGACTTTGCCCACTCCCACAGCTTTATCTGTTGCCAATACCATAACATTGAACAACAGTTTGAAGTCCTCATCCTGTGTCCCTGAAACCTCTCCTATTGCAAAATAGTTCTTTTATTATTATTATTACTATTATTATTACTATTTATTATTTATTGATTTTTAGAGATAGAGGAAGATTGAGAGAGAGAGAGAGAGAGAGGCACTGATTTGTAGTTCCACTTGTTTATGCATTCATTGGCTGATTCTTGTATCTGCCCCAATGGGGGATTGAACCCATAACCTTGGCATATAGGACGATGCTCTATCCAACTGAGCAAACTGGCCAGGGCCAAAAGAGTTCTAATTGAGCCTGGCTGGCGTGGCTCAGTGGTTGAGTGTCGATCTATGAACCAGGAGGTCACGGTAGTTCGATTCCCAATCCGAGCACATGCCCAGGTTTCAGGCTCCATCCCCAGTGTGGGATGTGCAGGAGGCAGCCAATCAATGATTAATTCTCTCTCATCATTGATGTTTCCATCTTTCTCTCCCTCTCCCTTCCTCTCTGAAATCAGTTTTTTAAAAGAGAATTCTCACTGAGCTTTATATACTCCAGGTAAAGCAGTCTTCCAGCTGGTAAGCAAGCTACCCACCAGGGATGACCTAACGCTTCTTTACCAAAGCCAGCACTTGGAGTCCCTGGCAACGACCTCATTGTCCCCTTCCCCCTGCCAATAAGTCACTTCCTCAGCTGCTGAGTGAGGTTTGTGGACTATGGGATCCAGTCCCTGCACTGCACAGCACACACAGCCCCCGGGAGCCTCTGGCTGGCACCCGGAAGGAAGCAGAAGCAGGAGGATGGGAAGCCAGCAGGACCACACCAAGGAAGGAGAAAGCAGCTCTTCTATGCAGTAAAATCTCCCTACACTGGGCATCCCGTTCCTCTCTGAACTAATTGAATCCAGGATTTGCAACATACATTAAGAGCAAAACCAAGATTGCGGCAGGACATGTTTAACTTAAGAAAACAGGTCTGAAGCAAGCTGAAGTTCAAAAGTCTTACCTGCTCCCGAGAGCAGTGGTTCTCCACGGCGGCTCTTACTCATTCCAAAACCAGGAAGGCTTTCTGAACTGGCTTTGAACCATAGTGGCATTTCCTCCTCCTTCCCTACCCCCTCCCCCTCCCCATCAGATGAAGTTAATGGGAGACATGTTCTCGATTCTATCCATTATTGTTTCCCTTTCACTTATCCTAAATCTAGTTTTGTGATGAGAGGGGGAGGGCTTTTGTTGTTGCTATTTGGTGAAGAGCACTTTGATTTCAGACGGTTCTTCCCCTGGACGAGCTTAAGGTGCTGAAGGACCGAGGCCTAAAATCAGCACTGCTCACAGTGTGCTTCCTGGGAACAATGGGCTCGTGAATATTTCATTCTTCTTCTTCCTCTCCGTCTAATGGCAATGAGGCTCCCAACTGAAGGCACTTTAGCCAAGACCATCTCTGGTTTACATCAGGCTGCGGGCCATTAGAATGGGAATTTTCTCTCCTTGGGTGACACTCATTTTACAGAGTTGAGCCTTCCATCTGGTCCCACGATCTCTCCTGAGGAGTCGCCAGGGTGTTTGGACTATACCTTGCCAGCATCCGTGTACTTCCTTTTGGTGATGACCTGTGGTAACTCGGACACCTGACTCCCTTCCCCCTGAGTCTTGCCTTCATGCAGGTGACCTGGTCTGGAAAGTCAGCAGATTCTCCAGCTCAGACGCTTCAAGAATCGACGAGACGTGGTGCATCGTGGCCGGAAGAATGAGGTCTGCAGGTTTAGGTCAGACTCTCCGATTGATTTGGGGTCAACATATTTCATTGTTTAATCAAATTACGCAGCAGATGGGCAGAGCGGGAGAAGGCCGGATCAGAGCAGCTGTCAGAGGAGAAACATGTCTTGTTCCCAAAGGACACTGGACTGAGAATGCAACTCAGCTAAGAATCAGCCCTCCATCCCAAAGGAGGCCATTTCTGCCCTGAGCACACCTCACAGATGCTCAGTTCTTTCCTGGTCTCTGGGAAGTGCTCCACCTACAGGTTAGTGTGGGCTGGGCAAGGGATGGTGGGGAAGGATGTTTCTCCCTGCTGAAACATCACACCCAGAGCCCTGGGGTTGGGGAGGTACCAGTTAGATGCTTGATGGAACCTGAAAGTACATGTGAAATAGAAGTCATGGTGCTATTTGTTCTTCCAGGGGGTAGATTTCCCTCCCCGCAACTTTCTTTCTGTAATGGTTTCGCTAAACTGTAATCTCTTGAGCGCCATCTGGTGGACAGATTTTTATTAACCAAGATGACTCACTTCTTTCCCAGGCACATCATAGTCCCATTAGCCACTGTCTACATCTTAAGTTCCTCTCTGGGCAGGACTGTGTCTTGTCTTCTGTTCCTTAGCATATACCTGGGTTGCGGGTTCAATCCCTGGCCCAGGTCTTCCCTGACGACTAAAAGGCAACATAAACTGCATGGCCCCCAAGGTTGAGGATGAGGGAAGCACTCCCCCCCATACTCCCCCCTCCTTGCCCCTGTGTCAGAGCTGAGAAGGAGGAGTCATGTTGCCTGTTGTCTATAATTATCTGTTATAATCAAAATGAGAAGTCTGGTGCATGAAATTCGTGCCCTTGAGGGGGGTTTCCCCCAGCCTGGCCTGCACCCTCTTGCGGTCCAGGAGCCCTCGGGAGATGTCCAATTGATGGCTTAGGCTCACTCCCCATGGAGAGCAGACCTACGCCATCAGTTGGACATTCTTAGCACTGCCATGGAGACAGAAAGGCTCCCACCACTGCCATTGCACTCACCAGGCTTCTGGCTGAGCAGCCTCCCCCTGTGGGAGTGCACTGACCACCAGGGAGAAGCTCCTCTGTTGAGCACCTGCCCCCTGGTGGTCAGTGCACATCATAGTGACCAGCCATTCTGCCAGTCATTCCACTGTTTGGTTGATTTGCATATTAGGGTTTTATTATGTAGGATATGTGTCTTCACTTTATTCACAACTTGAAAGTTCTAGAGAATTCAGTGTGGGAAGAAAGAGTTGATGAAAAATGTCTGATCCCTTAACTCAAGAGTCGTCAATCACAAGCCCATATGAGAATCAGATTTAAGCAACTGAGTCTTCTCTCAAGAAAAGCACTCACAGGCATGCTGTTTCCCAAAGCCTGCACATGGACCCCGAGGAATATGTGGAACCCCTGCTGCATACATAGGGGCAAGGCCACCACCCGGAACCTGTAGATCTAATTTGATTTGAACTTGGCCTGTTGACTGTAAACTCTCCATCAGTACATCAGACCTTCCAGGAGAACTGAACCAAGAGTCCAAGATAGCCTTTCTGTGCTACCTCAGGAACTGAGCCCTGTCCCAGGTAAAGCCTCCCTGGGTCATTAAGGCCTAACAAGATCATACCCATCCACTAAGCAGTCCCACCTCTAATGTTTGCTTCAGTCCTGTTTCCTCCATTTATCCTTATCTCTCTCCCTTCACCTCGATTAGGGTTGTGCTTAGGGTCCGAACTGAGGTTCTGTTAGTGCTGCTGATGGGCAAACCAGGAGAAAACGAAGGCCCCCAACCCTGACCGTGGTCCCAGGTTGAACAAGGCTTCAGTAGTGGGTAGCCTGAGGATGTCCAGGAAGTTGTGGCATGTAAATAGCCAAGCAGGTAGGCAGTGCAGAGCCTCAAGAAAGCCTGGCAAGGTATCAGGTAGATTTGGAACATAGCCAGGGAATGGAGGGTCAGGGCCAGGACTTTAGTTTCTAGGATTGGAACAAACAAGGCAAGGACTAGAGTTCTCAGCCAGGGGCTTCCGTCACTGTGAGATGGTATTTTGTTATACCAGTTCGAGCTAGACTTCTGCAGGAAAGTACCCATGTCTGCACTTGATTCATTTTGGTAATGACAGGAGATGAAATGGGATGAAACTTCCTGTCTGGTGTCTACTTAGAGATGCCCACTGTATCTTTTTTTTTTTTAATGTATTTTTCTTGATTTGAGAGAGGAAGGAAGAGGGAGAGAGACAGAAACATCAACAATGAGAGAGAATCATTGATTGGCTGCCTCCTGCACGCCCCACACTTGGGATCGAGTCTGTGACCCAGGCATGTGCCCTGACTGGGAATCGAACAGTGACCTCCTGGTTCATAGGTCAGCGCTCAACCACTGAGCCACGCCAGTTGGGCATGCCCATTTTATCTTGAATTCCACTTCCATTGTACATGGCAACTATCAAAGGAGTGAGTGCCAGATCCTCTGCCATCCTGCCTGAGACCCTGGTGGCATGGAGAAAACAGATTGCACCTTCTCTAGGCATGGATCCCAGAGCTTCAATCTTCAGGGGTGTGTCAGAGGACTGCACCTCCAGCCACAGAAGATTTTTAAAAATATATTTTATTGATATTTTACAGAGAGGAAGGGAGAGGGATAGAGAGTTAGAAACATCAATGAGAGAGAAACATCAATCAGCTGCCTCCTACACACCCCCTACTGGGGATATGCCTGCAACCAAAGTACATGCCCTTGGCTGGAATCAAACCTGGGACCCTTCAGTCCGAAGTCTGACGCTCTACCCAGTAAGCCAAACCAGCTAGGACCACAGAAGATCCTTTTATTGAGATGTGCCTTCCATGTTCTTACATGACATTAACAGTGCAAGGCTGAATCCCATGGTTCTTGCCCAACTTGCCTACATGGCTGCGTGGGTTTGCCTCCCTTCTGCTACCTGCTGATGCTCACAGTGATGACACCACCATCTCTGCCAGTGATGCAGCCAAAGGTCCTGGGGAACGATGCTCACGCTTGGCCTTCTTCATGCAGCTTCATGAACATGGCATGCAGTCTCTCCATCCCCCCAACGTTCCTGAAGGATCTGCACTCACAATTTCCTGTGTGGAGCATTCCTTTACCCTTTTCACTGAGTCTCTTTCCCCCTGAAAGGCTCTAAGGGACGAGCTCACATCTACTCTTTCTTCGGATCCCATCTGGAGCTTCACTCCCTCAAAGATTCCTCCCTGGCTCAAAATCCAGCCCTTTGAACTGGTTGTGGGGGTAGGGGGATTAGGCAATGTATTGTCCTTCATTTTCTGCCTCCATCTGGTCTTGAGCATCCCTAATCAATAATAGCTCCAGGAAGTACATGCTGGAGGAGTAGGAAGGGGACGGTGGGGAAAGTTCTCTGGTCCTATCCATCCTGTCTCTCACTGTAGGCTATTGATCTAGGACTTGAAGCAATCAGTCTGGAAGCCCTATGGGGGAGCTAGGGCTTGTGGAAGATCTTGAACTCTCTGCAATGGTGAGAGCCCTACAGGAAGAGCTTTATCTACTCCAACAAAAGAGTAATACGCAAATTAACCATCACTCCAAGACACCCAAGCCACGCCCACCAGCCAATCAGAGTGACTGTATGCAAATTAACAAAAAAAGATGGAGGTTAATTTGCATACACAGGAGAGTGAAAACTAAAGACAGGGTAGAAGGAAGCTAAGTGCTGCAGAAGGGAGACAAGCGGTGGAGAAGGGAATGGAGCCAAGGCAGTGGAGATGGTGAAGAAGGGAGGGAGAAGGGGGGGCAGGAGCTGAAGCGGCAGAGACGGGAGCTGAGGTGGGTTTCACTCCCTTCTCTGCTTTGCTCTGGCTCAGGAAGCCCTATTCTTGCAGGAATCTTACCGCAACAGGCTACTAGTGTTATAATAAAGGCCTGTGGCTCTAACTTCCCCTTCCCTTAACCCCCTTTTCCCTTCTGTAAATACCATCTGTCTTGGTACACAGGCAGAGAATTTTTCCTGAATACATTTTTTTTGGTGATGAAACACCTAGTCTATATATATATATATATATATATATATATATATATATATATATATATTTATTTATTTATTTATTTATATATTTCTAGTTGATACTGTTAAAGAGAAAACCACAGGTCCAAAATGGCATTGCTGTGCTATAAAGCCCATGATACCAAACCTAGATTTAATTCTTGACCTAATTGCCATTTCAGTCTCTTCCAGACGCAAAATTTTAATCAACCAGTGTGAAATTTTCTGCTCTGGCACCAGTGAGATAATAAGTCACATGGGCTCTCTTCATTCCCCAGGTAAAGAAGAGGCAGACTGCTTAATGAAAACCCTTCCATCTCTTCCCCCTAAAGATGTCCTGGTCTAAAAATAATCCTTTCTATTCTCTTGTTTTGTTTTTAAATATATTTTTATTGATTTCAGAGAGAAAGGAAGAGAGACAGAGAGATAGAAACATCCATGATGAGAGAGAATCATGGATCAGCTGCCTCCTACGAGTCCTCCACTGGGGATCGAGCCCACAACCCAGGCATGTACCCTTGACCAGAATCGAACCTGGGACCTTTCAGTTAGCAGGCCGACACTCTATCCATTGAGCCGAATCCGCTAGGGCTCTATTCTCTTGTTAATAGTCTCCTTGCTCCACTCTATAAAAGTCTTCCATTTGCACAACTTCTGCGAGCACCCTTCTGATGGCTAATTGTGGTGCTGCCCTATTCACGAACCACTTACTAGAGTCAATCAATCTTCAAATTAACTCAGCTAAATTTGTATTTTAACCAGGCTTCACCAGGACACCCCAGGATTTTGTTTGTTTTCATGTAAACTCCCTGGTTAATTAGAGGCAAGGTGGGCAGGGGTCCATTCATGTTCCTTCAACCCTTCCCGTCTCAAAATTTTCTGTTTCACTGCTATTTAATCTCTGTGCCCTGGGCGAAATTTTGTTCTTTTAATTTTGCATGGCTTGCAAGTATGTTAGTTTTCTGTTTCTGCCATAACCAAGTATCACACACGGCAGCTTAAACCAACCCACGGTTATTCCCTGTGGGTTCTAGAGTTCGAAAACCTGCAGTCGGTTGTGAGGTCAAGGTGTTCTGCTGGAGGCTTGGGGGAGAATCTGTTTCCCTGCCTTTTCCAGTTTCCTTGGCTACCTGTGTCCCTGACTCCTAAACGCTTCCTGCATTTTCAAAGCGCATCACCCCACCCTGGACTTCCATCATCACGTGGTCTCTCTTGCTTCGACTCCTGCATCCTTCTGATAAGGGCTCCTTCGACTACCTCCCTGCAACCTCCACCTCAAACTTCTTAATCACATCTGCAAAGTTCCTTTAGCTTGCCGTATAAGGAAATGTATTCATAGCTTCAGGGTGGTAAGGGGTGGCCGTCTTTGAGGGGGGACATGATTCTGTCTACCACACCAAGACTCACGTTTCTCAGTCAATGTCAGTATTGGACAAATTCTCAGGCAATAGAATCCTTGACTTCTGCCTGTCATCAATAGTTATAACATTCAAGCCTTTTGTGTTGTTTCTAAATTAAATGTGCTATTTTATCCATGGGAGGGTCTTCAAGTTCATTTTTAAAGATTCCAGGAGAGCACAATTAGAAGTTCAACTAGAGATTTAAAGAAAAGCTCTAATTCTAAATTTACAACGTATTTTCATGTAACCTGTGGTAAATCATTTTACTTCTGTAAATTATAAAGTTGGGGTAAATACATCAATATGCCTCAGATCTATCATTTGTAAAAGATGAATAATAGAGGTACCTACCCCATAAGGTTGTGAGGATTTACTAAATTATACTTACCTAGCACTTAAAAATGGTCAATAATGTTTGCATTATTATTATGGATATTTTGCATTTTGTTACCATACCCCATCGATGTAAATATGGGTTTCTAACAAGATGTTCATAGATCCTAGACGACTCACGAATAGCCTTCAGGAGGTACACAAATCCCCAAAACTGCGCAGTGTAGGTGAGAGGGTTAGTAGCTTTCATCTGATCCTTGGAGAGTTTGGGACTTCTCAGAGAGACCAGGATTTTATCAGAGCCCCTAGTGCTGACCAGAGTTTCAGAGACTGCCACTAGCCTAACTCCCAGACTATGCAAACCTAAAATCTCCCATGGTCACCAAGAGAGGGGATGCCTGTCTAGTGGCTGTGACATTCATGTACAGTTCTCTCATCCCATTGCTTGACTTCTGCCTGTTTCTCCTTTGCCACAGGACTTAAAGATGATAAAGATTGGAGAGATCTTGTCATGGATCTCTGAGAGAACAGTTCCACCCAGCAGCCCCTCCCTGGAAAATAAAATAATTACTCAGAAGAATGGGAAAGAAAGGCAACTGCACTGTCGGAAGGGATGTTTTTACGCAGACACGATAAAATTGGATGAATTCTCCCCAGTCCACATCAAGCACTCCTTGCTGATGACTACACCCTCCTGTCGGACATGTTCACTGTTGTCCTCTCGTTCTGCTGGGACAGTGCTGGGTAGAAGCCAAGTCTCGCCTTCCATCATCTTCTTCTTTCTATTAATATATTCTCCCTGCAGAAAAAATGAGAACACAATTGATTATATCGAATTCTTCCTTTTAAACATGCAGTGTATTTGGATGAAACAGTATTCTGCTTCCCTTAATTTGATCTGGCGGTTCCCGCAACTTCTTTGTCAGGCATTTACCTTCTCTCAGGATGGGTTACTTTCTCAGGTGGTTAAGTTTATCCATTATTCATTGATTTATTTATTTTTTTAGTTGCACAGAGTCACTCTGTCAAGTTCAAAGCATACCTTACTGGGTTGCTTCAGGTGACAAACAAGGGACTCAACTCTACTAGTCGTTTTCATTGTGGTTCACTGACGTTGCCACAGTGATGATAAAAACAACACCAGGAAAGGAGCGGTTTTGGTGTGTTAGTATAAAGGGATCGCTTTATATACTTCATCATACGTATCACAGCCTGAATGAGAAAACAGACTCACCACTGGTACATCTGATAAAGGGTTAATCTGCAAAATTAATAAACAACTCAACATCAAAACAACAAGCTAGCCAATGAACAAATGGTCAACGGACCTGAAGAGACACTTCTTCAAAGAGGACATACAGGTGGCTAACAGGCATATGAAAAAATACTCGATGTCACTGCTCATCAAAGAGATGCAACTGAAAACCACATTGAACTACCCCCTCACACCTGCGGAATGGCTGCTATCAATAAATCAACAGAGTGCTGGCAAGGATGTGGAGAACAGGAAACCCTCGTGCACTCTTGCTGGGAATGCAGGTGGCGCAGCCACCGTGGAAAACAGTGTGGGGTTTCCTCAGAGAATCAAAGAGGGAAATTATGGTTTGATCCAGTGATCCCACATCCGAGAACATATCCTAAGAACCCAGAAACACCCATTCAAAAGAATATAGGCACCCTTATGTTCATAGCCACAGACATCAGACATAGAGGTGATGGTTGGGGTGCGGTGGGGAGGGATCCTGTCTACATTAGCAGTATCAAGGCTCAACTCAGCCACTGACTCTAATCACAGCACTTCTGAAAATTACTCGGCGCCTCTGTGCTACCTTTAGAGTCCAGCTTAAACTCCTCCTCAGGGCCAGGTCCTTCCTGGGCAGCCCCTGGCTCTCTGCAGCCTCAGCTGCTCCCCCTGGCATCTATGTTGCAGCTCTTCACATCTCTAGGGCTTCGTAAATGTCATTGTTTTCTCCACGTGGCCACTTCTTCAGCTCTCAAGGTCAGACGATTTGAAGAACAGTTCGGAGGCAGATTAAGTTTTACTTATCTCCATATCCTTCAGCCTTTCAATGTGGTTGTCTTCAAGGAGAACCAAAGTGCCAGCTCAAAGGCAACCTTGCTGGAAGCCTGCCTGTTCCCCTAAACTGTGCTGGGATGGGGGAGGGGAGTTCCTTTTCTCCCTCCCCAAGCACTTCAACACATCCCTATTTATAGTCCTAAGGCTATACTTCAAATGTTTTTCTTTCTTTCTGAGGAGAGGCATTTGTCTCATGCATCACCATATCCCCAGCATTAAGCCACAGCACCTGGCACATAATAAGTCCTCGATAAATTGATTTTTTGAATGAAATCTTTGCAAAGCTCTATGCCGGGCACTATTAGAGGGTTACAAAGCTGCACCTCTGGTCTTAATGGGAGGTGCACAAAACAAAAATATTCATATATATGTTACACAAGGCACTGTGAGATAACTTGAAGATAATGCTATGGACATTTAAGGCGAACAGTTCTGACTTGCCGATGGCAAACCTTATTAAATGCCCTCCTTCCCACCTGACTCTTATCTGTGGACTATTTTCTTAATGGGTTTAGAAGTGTCTTTCATTGTGTGGCTTGGATCTCTTTTAGAAAGTACATGGGGGCATCTATATATATAAAACCTTAATATGCCAATAGACCGAACGGTGGAACAACTGAACAACTGGTTGCTATGATGTGTGCTGACCACCAGGTGGCGCAGTGGGATGGTTGAGCAGGTGAATGGGGGCACCAGACCAAGGTGGGATGCCGGTCCCTGTTATCGGAGCAAGCCTCTGATGGTTAATGAAAATTCTTTGTTCCGGTGGCGACTGGTGGGAGGAGGGCTGCTGGCAGACAGGGGACTGGGGGCCATGGCAGGAGGGGCCAGGTGGAGGCACAGAGGATGGGCCAAGACCTGCCCCTGTGCCCACTGCAGCCTCGCAGCTCACAGTTCCTTTCAAGGTACACGAATTCATGCACTGGGCCCCTAGTAAATAATAAAGAAAATAATGCCCACATGACAGGTATGGAAGGGCCTCTGGGTTGTGACTTCAGTATCCAAGAAGTATGACTTAGGGTCAAGGGGTAAGGCCATACCTCCTGAGAGGAAGAGAAATGGGATACTCATGAGTGCTGGGACTTGGGAACAAGAACGCACCCAAACACGTAAACAGGATAGACAAATGATCTTCTTTCCCTTGGGAGCATCTGGCCTAAAATCTGATTTGTGCCTAGGAACTATCATTCAAATTTTCATACCTTTATAGTATTGATACTAGAGGCCCAGTGCATGAAATTTGTGCACTCGAGGGTGGGGTCCCTCAGCCCAGTCTGTGCCCTCTCGCAGTCCGGGAGCCCTCTGGGGGATGTCTGACTCATGGCTTAGGCCCACTCCCCGCCATTGGACATCCTTAGAGCTGCTGCAGAGGTGGAAGAGGCTGTGAGCCCAGCTTCTGGCTGAGCTGCACTTCCCCTGTGGGAGTGCACTGACCACTAGGGGGCAGCTCCTGTGTTAAGCGTCTGCTCCCCAGTTGGTCAGTGCGTGTCATAGCAACCATTTGGTCCATTTGTATATTAGCCTTTTATTATACAGAATTGCATAGTTCCATAGGATAAGGAAGGGTCCCAGGTTCGATTCCGGTTAAGGGCACATGCCCGGGGTTTTAGGCTCGATCCACAGTAGGAGATATGCAGGAGGCAGCCTGATTCTCTCCCACCATTGATGTTTCTATCTCTCTCTCCCTCTCCCTTCCTCTCTGAAATCAATTATACACACACACACACACACACACACACACATATGAAGTACAAACTTCAAATTATACAGTAAGTACAGCATAGGAAAAGAAATGTACAGCATAGGAAACAGAATCACTAACATCATCATCATAATTATAGTGACAGATGGTTACTAGACTTATTGTGGTGTTCCCTTTGCAAGGTATAGAAATGTTGAATTGCTAGGTTGTACACCTGAAACTGATATAATACTGTATGTCATTTATCATTAAAAATACATTATTAAAAAGAGTAACAATCCAAAGTGGAATTTTCCACTATTTCTATAAAGTGGGGCATGGGAGAGCACACTTGTTATTTACACAAGAAGGTTTTACACAGAAAGGTAAGAGCTGGGAAGTGCCCCCTTGGTCAGCATGTAAATTAGTATAAACTGACATATTTCCCTTTTCTTCATTTTCTTTATCAGAGAGGAAGTGGAGGAAGAGGAGAACCCTGAACTCGAATGAACATTCCGTCCAAGTGCACCAGGTCTCTTGCTCGTTTTTAAACTCAGGATTCTCATTGCGTCCTTCACTTGGACTTCATCACTGTGTTGTGAGTTCTCAGAAGCAGTATCCCATGGCTTTTGCTGATTTCACTTTCTCCATCTGTGGTTTTGGTACCCTCCGATGCTAGGCCACCAGAGGACAGGGCCTATGTCTTTTTTTCTTCTCCTCATATTTATGGTGCTTTTGTGCATAATCTTTTTTGTTTTGTTGCTTATAAGGAGCCATTATATTTATATATCACTTGTCGGTGGACGTACGGCTTTACATTTTATTTTGCTCTGGAAGAAATTGATCATTTTTATGTATATGATGTTTTGCAGAGTTTTGGTCTTTTTTTTTAATTTAAAAATATTTTTTTAAAATTGATTTCAGGGAGGGAGAGAGAGATAGAAACATCAATGATGAGAGAGAATCATAGATCTGCTGCCTTCTGCAAGACCCACGCTGAGGACTGAGCCAGCAGCCCACAGCAAGTGCTCTGATGGTGAATAGAACGGTGACCTCCTGGTTCATCAGTCAGTGCTCACCACTGAGCCACGCGGCCTGGCAGGGGGCTGTGTCTTTTGGATGGTCAGCCCTCTTCAGCATCTAGCACGGTGCCTTGCATAGAATAGGTGTGTCTTCCGTAAATGCCGGGCAGGCGTTCATGAAGGAGCCCTTATGAGGAAAGCAGCAAAGATGAAACATCGCTCTCACGGTGGGAAAGCATCTTCCTCAGTTTACTGCAGATAGAAATCAGCTCCGTCAGCATAAGTTGTGCTTCTACGAGTCGTGCATGCTCACCAGGTGCAGGGAAGGGTTTTGGCTGAGATTGAGAAATTCAATCCCTGCGAATAATCAAGTGGGAGGGGAACCGAAGGCTCAGACCTCGAGGAGGAGGAGGAGTCTCCGAGAGTTGGAGCGTCTCCGTCCAATCAAAGGAGCCGGTAGGAGCCGGAGGGGGAGACCCGGGGGGAGCGGGAGATCGTGAATCCTGCCCAGTTACACAGGCCCGGCCTTCCCGGCGCAGCTTCTCGGCGCAGAGGTGTCTCCGTCCTGGCAGCGCCGTCGGTCCCGAGGCCGGCTCCAGCAATGGCCTTCGCAAATCTGCAGAAAGTGCTCATCAGTGACAGCCTGGACCCTTGCTGCCGGAAGATCTTGCAAGATGGAGGGCTGCAGGTGGTGGAGAAGCAGAACCTGAGCCAAGAGGAGCTGATAGCCGAGCTGCAGGTAACGCGAGCGGGAGGAAGACAAGCGCGCGGTGGCATCCTCCTCGGAAACGGGCTGGCCGCGCCCGGGCCCGCGCGCCCCACCCCCACCCCACCCCCACCCCCACCCGCGTCCCGGGCATCGGTGGATCCTGGGGCCTCCAGATTCAAGGGGTGGGGGCAGGAGGGAGGAGCACGCGGCGGGGAGCCGCAGGATGTAAACTTTCCGTTCAGTTTGCAACTGCGCGTCTCCCGTGGGCTGGCCACCCGCGCGCTGTGCGCGGTGCAGGCTCCGGCGGGATGCCAGCCCGGCCCCCAGCGCCTTGGCGCGCAGGAGCCCCTCCAGCCGGGCCCTGCGCCGGGGCCCCGGGGAGCGGGAGAGGAAGGGGAGGCGGCCGAAGTGGCTTCCTTCCCTGCGCCGGGACCGGCGATCCTCCCCGAGCTGAGCCCTGGCTCGCCCCGCCGGGTCCTGCCTCCCCTGGGGGGGCGCTGGCGGCGTCCCAGCCTGTCTCGTGGCAGCTGCGGGGACGGTAGCGAACGCACCCGCCTTTCGTCTGACGCAAGACCGCGGCGAGTTTCACCGCCCCTCGGCCTCCTGGGATCCGGGAGGAAGCGGGGGCCGGCGGGGGGCGCCCCGGATCCTGGGGCCGACCACGCGGCTGGGGTCCCAGCTCTGGCCTCGCACGTGGCCCGGGCGGATGGCCTCCCTGTGGCCTCCTCGCTGGGCCAAGAACGACCCGACTGGACCGGAATCGATCCCAGGCGCCCCCAGGCAATTGATCTTTCTTAGCAAATGGTTCCCAGGAACGTGTCTGGGTTTGGCTGGCATATAATCATGAGCACAGTCGGCCTCAATCCTTCATCCACCTGGGTGGGAAGGGTCCTGTGAGGGTTGGTGGCCTCGGCCAGGGGCTGGCATTTATTTTGTGAACTCTTCACTCCAGCTTCTGCACCCAGCACCCCGCCGCCCACCCCTCCCCCAACCTCCACCTGCCCCTGCGCGGACCCACCCCCTCCATCCTCCGCTGCCCCGCGGGTCCTGACACCCAGACAGCTGGCGGCTGGGCTGCTGTTTTCACGGTGCCGCCACCGCGTGGTCCTCGCAGCTGCCCGTGCGGTCCTGGCTGCTGTCGCGTTTCTCCACGGACCCTCCCCCATGTGAGGTGTCGGGGTGTCCACCGGTTCCCGCACTCAGAGGAGTTTCTGACCGGTCTGTGCCTTCAGGAAGCTTATACGCTGATGAGGGGACCTGGCCGGTCGGCGACCGAGGCGACCGACCGCTTGAGTGGCGAATGGGAGCGCCTAGCAGCCCAGCTCCCGCGGCAGAAGTGGAGACAAGGGCTGCTCGGCCCGGCCTGGGGGGTGGGGTGGGGTGCAGGGCTCAGGACCTCATCCTGGGAGCAGGGGGGGGGGGGTCCAGGTGGGAGGCAGGCGCCCCACACCCCACACCTCCTCTTTTGTGTGGATGGTGCCAATGACCTTGGCTCTGGGCAGTGGCCAGAAGGCAGTGGAGTGGCCTCTGAGCCAGCTCCAGGCCCGCCAGGTCACTGGGTGGGGAGCGTGGCCCTTTCTCGAGGCTTTGTAGCTTTCTTATGGAAATTAGCGCTCCTATAGGGGGGTGGGGCGGGGCGGGGTAAGTGTGATGGATTGGGGAGAACGGGAGGCCTCCCCAGCCGCCGGGCAGCCAGCCAGGTGGGAGCTGGGAGTCTGGAGCTGGAATCGAGGCCCTTTTGAAGGCGCTGGGAACTGGCGGGGCAGGAGGGATGCTTCTTGGCTAGACTGCCAGGCATCCTGGGGCTGTTGGGAGCGCCGGCCCGCCTGCCTGCTTCCGTGGAACGTTCAGTGGGGAGTCTCCTTGGCAGCCGACTGGGCGGTGCCCGCCCCTCTCCACTCTGTGCGCTTTTATTCTGCGTGGAGAGGCCTCTGAGTTAGGGTCCCTGCTCCCCCGTTGACATCTTTACGGTGTGGAAGCAACTGCAGCCCATTGCCAGGCCTCCGTTCCCACCCCTTGGCATTCTGGGCAGGCACCGCGCGCCCTCGCTCACTCCTCCAGAACCGTGCTTTGCAGACTGGAAGCAAGTCCCAGCTAGTCCATTACTGCGTGAGGAAGTCGCTTTAATGGGTCATGATTAGCATTTGAAACGCACACACACAAATAAGGACTACGCAGATAGTAAGGCTAACACTGCGTCCTGAAATTTGTTTCAGTTATGAGTGTAGTTGTGAGGTGTGTGGAGGATATGTGAGTTTAAAATCACAGCGTAATCATGTGTTTCTTAACTAAGGGTCTTAGTAAAAAAAAAAAAAGTTTAGAAAACGACCTTGGAATAACAACGCTTTTTTTTTTGAAACTCACAAAACTCAAGACTGTCCCCCTCCTCTCTTAGCAGGTGCCACTTCTTTTTTGTTATTGTTTAAATTTTTTTTTTTTATTGATTTCAGAGATGAAGGGAGAGGGAGAGAGAAATAGAAACATCAATGATGAGAAAGACTCATTGACCCACTGCCTCCTGCACGCCCCACACTGGAGACTGAGCCTGCAACCCAGACATATGCCCTGACTGGGAACTGAATCTCGACCTCCTGGTTCATAGATGGATGGAAGCTTGACCACTGGGCTACGCTGGCCGGGCTGGTGCCACACGTCTAAGTCTAATATACAGGAACATTTAAATCTTACCATGGATCCGTGGCTTTTAAACGTTGACCATGACCCACAATCAGAAAGTCATTTTATATCACAACTCAGTATACACATGCAGACACACACACTTACGTTGCATGAAGTAACACCCATATCATATGTGATACATTTACATATTTTCTTGTTTCATTCAATAGCAGTGCTGGTCCGAGTCCATTAGCCCCCAGGCTGGTAATGCATGTGTACCTTTTGCTCATAATTGTAAGAAAGACAAAGAAGGAATTCAATGTTTTGTCCCTTACATTTTCCTACTGCCATTTATTGCACAGGTCTTTCTTTCCCCAGAGTTTGAAACCTGCCTTTATTGTTTTGTAAATCCCCGCACATACGTGAGTCTGTTTGTCTAGTGCCTGTTTTGGCTCTGTTGATTGACTTGGCAATTTCTGAACCTTTTTTTCTCCCAGCGGCCTCCCAACTTGTTCTCTCTTTTCAGAAAACTTCAGTGCTCACACAAGTAAAGCTTAAGCCTCTTATCACACCCAAGAGAAGGGATTTCTGATGCTGGATTTTCAATCATGTGACCCGATCAAATATTTGGGGAACGAGGGCGGGGGTGGGGAGAATGGTGAGGGTAGGTTTAATCGCTGGATTCATTTATTCAGCGGCATCTTTTACTGGGTATCAGCTATTAAAATAATCTTCGCTTTAGGGTCATACAGATGAGAAAAACAAACTGCAGGTCAGAGAGAAGACATTTAAATGTGAGACAGATGATAAAACACGGGAAGTTCCATGATGGAGTCCAGGGTTGTTTGCAAAGGTTTCGTGGAAAGGAAGTTGTCTGCCTGGAAGAGTGGGTGGTGTGAGGCCCGGAAGGGGGATCCTTTTCTTTGGAGGCAAGTGCGGTGGACTTGGATGTGGGACAGACACAGTGTCCCCTTTCTGGCCAAGCACTGGCTGATGTTCAACTCGGGAGGTATTCAGAATACCAGGGGTTGGCCGGCAGCCCAGACAGGGTGGCTCTTGTCTGTTTCCTTAACCTTTCCATGCCTTGAACACGCCGAGGTCACACTGTACACGTGCAGTGGTGAGTTCCCGTGTGTTGTTGCTGTGAGCTCCTTGGGTGGGGCTGTGACTTGTGTTGACAGGTGTAGCATAATTCCAGATATATATATATATATATATATATATCAGGCACCCTGGAGATGGAAAGAAGAAATGAGGAGGGTGTGAGGAGGAGGGGACGTGGGCAACCTTCATTTTGGGAGGATGGGGGGGGGGTGTTTCAGTTTCTCATCTGTGAAATGGGATGAGACTTTAATGCTTCTTTGTAAATGCTTCTTTGAATGTCACATCGTGAGGTTTTATTTCAGAACCACAGATAATAAAGTCGCAGATAAGTAAAAGGACTTGGGGGTGCCCATGAGGGGTCTTGCGTCAAGCTCTGTGCTGTCAAGTGGAGACAAGTCTCCTGAAACATCGGCGAAGCCTCCAGATCTAGAGACTCGGCTGCATGTAAACTTGAACACCCCCCCCCCCTCCATGGAGGAACATGGGGCTCTGCGCTCTCTCTGTGTACCTTGTCCTGACTTGTTCCTGGGCTCTGGGCTTGTGCACAGTATTACAGAAGGGCCCTTGGAGCCCAGTGCCCACTGGCCTCTCTTTCCCCAGAACCGATGTGGTGGGAAGGGAAGAAAGAAAGGTTTCGTGGGATCCGACCGAGAGCTCCGCTGAGGAAAATGCAGAGACTCCCACCCATGGGAGTCCAAGCAGATGCAGGAGTGACCCGAGGAGTCCAAGCAGATGCAGGAGTGACCCGAGGGCTGTCTGTTCTAACCCTCCCTCTCCAACCCTCCCTCTCCTACAGACGGAGACCAGGGCTGGGGCCACAGGACCAACCCAGGGCTGGGACGCAGCTTCCCGATGACTCCACACCTGCTGCTTCCTCACCCGCCTGGGCAG
The DNA here is from genome assembly GCA_004026665.1 of Murina feae. Taxonomy (NCBI): domain Eukaryota; kingdom Metazoa; phylum Chordata; class Mammalia; order Chiroptera; family Vespertilionidae; genus Murina; species Murina feae. The sequence goes on along the minus strand of PVJC01009492.1, from coordinate 14,369 downwards.
CCAGAGCGGGTGGGCTGGGTCCTTGTTCACCTGCTCTATTGCTTGGGGGTGCTCATTGGGTGTTTGGTCAACAATCTCCTCGTTGTGGGAAGATACCCCAGGAGTCCAGATGAGCTATGAAGACCACATTGGGGTCCAGCTTAGCCGAGTGGCTCTGCACAGTGGCTAGGATGGCTCTAGAAGGTCTCAGTTTTCACATGTGTGGCTTTAGTGTAATATTGCCTGGGTTTCTGAGCAATTTCGGACCTGTTTCATTGTTCTCTCCATTCCCCTTTGGTCTCTAATTTTAGGAGATGCTTTCCTTTCAGCGGTTTTGTCTTTTATTCATTCAGACACCCACCATTTATTTATTTTTTAAAAATATATTTTATTGATTTTTTTTTTACAGAGGGGATGGGAGAGCGATAGAGTTAGAAACATCGATGAAAGAGAAACATTGATCAACTGCCTCCTGCACACCCCTACTGGGGATGTGCCCGCAACCAAAGTACATGCCCTTGACCAGAATCGAACCTGGGACCCTTCAATCTGCAGGCTGACGCTCTCTCCACTGAGCCAAACCGGTTAGGGCAACCGCCATTTATTTATGGAGTGCCTTCCATGTGCCAGCCTAGGGGGGCTTCTCAGGGTCAGGGGAGGCAGTGTTGTCCCTGTGTTACCAGACAAGGTGCCTTGACTTCGTGCAGGGAAAAATTCACATCACCAGCCCAGATGAATGTTAAGCGGGGGACAGGGAAACAAGGAAAGGCTGGGGAAATGAGCCTAGCGGTCTGCTTTGGCTCACCAAGAAGTCAGAGAAAAGGCAGCCAATCACCACCCATTGCTGCCCTGGTTGCAAGCCTCCTGGGGTCCCTCAGAGTTTAGTTCCTGGGAGGGAGAGCATGAGCTGAATCTTCCTTTTTTTTTTTTTTTAACATATGTTTTATTGATTTCAGAGAGGAAGAGAGAGATAGAAACATCAATGATGAGAGAATATCATTGGTCAGCTGCCTCCTGCACTCCCCCTGCTGGGGATCGACCCCGCAACTGGGGCATGTGCCCTTGACTGGAATCGAACCTGGGACCCTTCAGTCCGCAGGCCGATGCTCTATCCACTGAGCCAAACCAGCCAGGGCTGGCTCTTCCTTTTGAGGGTTTTTAAAGGCTGGGCATTTAGGTGGGGTCTTAGGGAAGGATCTCAATAGAATATTCAGCTTTATGCCGATGTACCAGAATGGGATTTATTCTCTCAATTTGTCTGTCCTTGGGTGTGGTTGGCAAAAGGCACTGCATTTCTGCTGTCTCCCTGAGTAGGATGATTTAAGCTATTGACCCTCTGGCTGGGGAGGAGAAGTGCAAACCATTTACTGTGTCCTTGGTTTAGGGAAGGTAGGACTTACTAGATGGCTGAAAACGACAGATCTCAGTTTCCCTGTTATTGGCCTGCCTCACCTGAGCAGGGCCAGCCACCGCCCCAGGTGCTGCACCTGGCCTGGCCCACTGCCTCCTCTCACACAGTTGAGGCTGAAGCTCCGATTCAGAGCTCACCCGGGATGGGGCTTGGATTAGAACCCAGACCCCGACTGGGGAGCCTCGGGGATGTGTAAACGGTGCTCCACACCATTGCCTCCTTTTCCTTGAGGACATCTAGTCAGCCTGCACGTGGGAGCGCCCCCTGTGGGCAAGGACGCTCTAGGACAGTGGTTCTCAACCTTGGCTGCACGTTAGAATCACCTGGGAATCTATTTCAAATCCTCATTTCTGGGCCTCATCCTAATAGCCAAGGTGGAGAACCAGTGCTCTAGGAGGTCTTCCAGACGGGCGCCGCGGACCCAGCTGTTGCTTCTTCTGCCTCAGGACTGCGAAGGCCTTATCGTGCGCTCCGCCACCAAGGTGACCGCGGACGTCATCAACGCGGCCGAGAAGCTCCAGGTGGTGGGCAGGGCCGGCACCGGCGTGGACAACGTGGATCTGGAGGCCGCCACGAGGAAGGGCATCCTGGTCATGAAGTGAGTCGTGGAGGCCGCGGAGGGTGTGGGGCTGGACCTCGCGGAGGGAGGGAGATGCCTACCCCGGGGAAAGCCAGGTCGGAGGTGAGGACTTCCAGGAGGAGGCGTGGTCGAGGCGGATTCCGAGCCCAGGTGGTGGTTAGTGCTCACAGCTTCGTGGTGCCCACGGTTTGCCATTGAGCTTCTCTTTGATAACTCCACGCTTCACAAACCCACCCCCCAGTGTCTGCTGGTCTGCGGCCAGGTGTGGGAGTCAGAAGGAAGTTAGTGAATTTATCTGTCCTCAGCCCTTCCCCCTCTGTTGTGCTGTCTGGAGCCAGTATTGTTAGCTCTGCTCTTATCTGTATGCAAATGCACCACCTCAGCGACCAGAGTGACTCCAGTCTTTGTCTTCCTCACTGCTCTGTACCCCTCTGCAGCCCGGACCTCCAGCCCGGACCTCCGTTTCCCTCTCACACCCCAGGGCCAATAGGAAAGGGGTCCCCCCTGGAGCTGGTTTTGCAGAAACCCAGGGGAAAGGTCATGTAAGGTCATGTGGACATGCTCGTGCAAGGGGACACTCACCTCTGGCTCCCGCCTGGCATGTGGTGAGGCAAGACTATCCTTGGTCCACTGCTCCGTCCCTCGGAGTCCTGTTCCCTTGGGAACCTTATGTCCTCCAGTCCTTTCCCTCCACTCTCCCCTCTAGGGTAGGGGTGAACTGACCGGTCATCTGACTAGGGTGGGCAATAGCCAACAGGAGAAATGTTTCAGGGAACCCATCTGACATGGTTGCCCTGGGCCCAGAGCAGCAGCCTCCGGCCCCAGCCCCTCTCCCAGCATCCCCATCTGGCCTGTTCCCTGAGGGGCCAGGGCACCAGGGTCTTGTGCAAAGACAGGCTCTGAGAATCCTTTATTTTTTATTTTTCTTAAACAAGCTCTGCCAGTTTTATTAAAGAACAATTTTGCACGATTAGCTTTTCACCTGTCTGCTCTGGCAGGCTGCTAACCATCCCGGAATCACCTGCATCGCCTGCCAGTCTGCCTGTCCCAGTATCTTCCACACACTGGGCCCAGCTCAGTGTCATTGCCACCGTGGTGATGGGCTCAGCCTTGGCCGCACGGCCTAGTGCTCTGTTTCAGATCGCCTCGGCTGGGCAGTTGGCGAGGCTGGCCAGGTCCCACAGGCCTCGTGTGGTCGCTTCCAGAGGCTGCTGTACCCCAGCATGTACTTCCCTCTTTTCATAGCAGAGGTTGGAGCCCAGAGCTGATCCACTCCACTGACTTCCATCTTCTTTGGGGCCACTGTTCTGCCTTCGGTGTGGGGTGTCCCCCGACCAAGAGCAACTGCCAAGATTTCTGAGAGTCCTTTTGTCTTGACCTTTTTAAAAATATAGAATCTCTTGACCTTTTTTCTCTTTCTAACCTTCCTTTCCAGAGATGCAGAGATCCAGTAGGGGAAGAAGGAGGGTGCACATGCTTGTTAATAAGTTCTTTCAAGAGCAAACAAAAAAGGCTTTGAGGGAAATAAAATAGTTTCCTGGGTTGCCATCTCCCTCCTCCTTTCTGTAAAATGGGCACAGTCCGCATGGCTGTGAGGGTGAAGGTGCGAGGAAGCTTCCTCAGCTGAGGACTTGTTGAGGGGTAGGAGGAGAAGCCGCACGGTGGAGATAAAAATGTCATTTTGTATCCCTTTATCTATTTTTAAAAAATATATTTTATTGATTTTTTACAGAGAGGAAGGGAGAGGGATAGAGAGTTAGAAACATCGATCAGCTGCCTCCTGCACACCCCCTACTGGGGACGTGCCCAAAACCAAGGGACATGCCCTTGATTGGAATCGAACCTGGGACCCTTCAACCGGTCAGGTGTACCCCTTTTAAAAAGCACTCAGGGGGCCTTTTGCTAATGGCCCACTGAGCCGTCAAAGAAGGGCAAAGTAAAAACACTGCTTTTGGGTGAAGTGGCAGCATGTTGTGTTGTTTCGTTTCAATCAGTGGTGTGACAAAGTAAAAAAAAAAATCTGTCTATCTATAATAATAAAAGCATCATATGCAAATTGACTGAACTACTGAACAGCGGAAGGACGCTTCCAATGACCTTCCGGACAACCACGCTATGACACACGCTGGCACCAGGCCAGCCGAGGCGGGTGTGATTCGATGGGTCAGGGCTCCTGCCATCGCCCCATGGTTGCCCCACAAAGGGAGGCCCAGGCCGGCCAAGTGATCACCCCCCATGCCTGTTGCCCACAGAGGGAGGCGACTAGTGAAGGGGGAAGGAGGGGGACTGCACTACACAGATGGCAAGCAGTGGCAGCAGCGGAGGTGGGGCCAGCTACGAGGAGTGGGGGCTGGTGGGGTGGGGAAGGAAAGCCCCGATAGGCCCTGATCACCGGCCAGCCCTAGGGACCTTACCAGAGGGGTCCTGGATTGCAAGAGGATGCAGGCTGGGCTGAGGGACACTCCTTCCTCCCCCGTGCACGGATTTTGTTACGAATAAAAGCCCAGTTGGGTATCTTGGTGAAGGTCAGTGGGCAATGGGCTGACCTCCGCATCTGATGGATGTGTCACCATCACAGGCACAGCCCCGGTCAGGTCGATGGCATGAGCCTCGGGTTGTGTGCCTCCACAGGCAGGTAGATTCAGAAATGAGAGGAATCAGACCAAGGGCTGAGCCAGGCCAGGGAGACGCTTCTCTCTCGGGAGAAGTGAGTTTGGGTGGAGAGGCCCGGTGTGTTTCTCTGCTGCAGGTCCCAGCCCTGGGATGTGGGCCAGAGCACATCAGAGAAACCGAGGGTGGAGGCGTGGGACAAGCTCCTGGAGCAGAGAGCGAGCACAGTGCCTCGAGGCCTCCTGATGGGCCTGGGCCCACTGATGTCCCCTCTTTCCTTTGCTCTTTAGCACCCCCAATGGGAACAGTCTCAGTGCTGCAGAGCTCACCTGTGGGATGATCATGTGTCTGGCCAGGTAAGTCGCTGACTTCTCCCAGCAGAGCCCGGCCCCCTGGCATGTCAGCTAGGCTTCTCCAAGCAAAGGGACCCGCAGAAACTTAGTGAGCACACGGCAGCCTGGTGGCGCGCAGGCTGCTAGGAACATGCAGTGCCCTGGCTCCGGCCACCAAGGTCAGGTTCCCAGTGCCGGCCGGCGGGGAGGGGCAGTTACCAGGTTGCTGCTTGCCACCTAGGAGCAGGTCGTGGGGAGGGTGATTGTGTGTGGCCTTCCATCTCTCCCTCACTTCCCACTCTCCCCATCCATTGTCTGTGCCCCTCCTGGCAGTCGGGGTTCACACACTGACGTCTAACCGCCACGCTTTAAAGCAAACGCGCTTCCTGCTGCCCGGAGCACCCTTCCCCGTGCGCTTCATCTACGCAATGCTTCTTGCTCTTCAAGATTAAGCTCCAGTGTTAATGCAACCGAGAAGCCGTCTCCGGCTTCGGTGACAGGGCTGGCCTCTCTCGCTGTCCTCACAGGTCTGTGTTGTAATAAAATAAGATAAAAGGCTGCCCTGAGATCCCCGTGCCTACCCGTGGGTTCATAGCACAAGGGAACTCAAATGCTCCAATCTCTTGCTCTTTTAACCCAGAATTCTGGGCGTGGGGGCCCCTGGAGTAGAGGGGGGGGGCAGCCTAGGAACAGTGGATATGACACATGATGCCTGTGAGCTTTGCTGTGCCGGGTGGTGAAATGATTTTGCTGAGCAGACAACCCTAGCATTTCTGTGGTCGGGGAAGGGCATGGAGCCAGGGACAAGGCAGGAAGCTGCTCGAGGTCCCTTGGCAGAGTCTGGGATCCTTTTTCCTTGGTCTCAGTCACTTTCCTCTTCATGTCCCTGGTCCTGAGTCCACAGGGGAGGGTCAGAAGGGTCCACTGGCGTTGCATCACTGAGACCTGGGACCCTTCCACCAGCAGCCAGACAGCAGGACTCCTTGCTTCTCTACGCAGCCCTGAACCCTCCCCAGCCCGAGAAGTTACTCTTTCCCTCCCTCAAGAGCCGTTCTCCCTCCTGCTGGGGAGGACCTCCAGGGGTTCGGCGTTGCTCTAACTCTTCTCCGAGATCTCTCCCTGACACCCCGAGGACTCACTGATATTCACTAGCCAGTGAAGAGGAGAGGAGGTTGGAAAGAGAAGAACAGGCACCACTTCCCCAGCAGCAGGAACCCAGCCCACAAGGGGCCGCTGAACTGGGTGGCTGGGTCTCTCAGACCGCCCGGCTGCATGTCCAGCTTTATCTAAAAGAGTCGATACAGTGGGATGGTTTAGAGGGTTGCACCCACCACCTCATCCCAGTCCTTCATCCACAACCTGAGAAATTCGTACCCATCAAGAAGGCATTCCCGTCTCATAACCTGTGTGTTTAGTCACTGCTTTCCTGCAGGGCAACACTAGGCGTCAGTGGGCGCTGTGGACGTGACAGTTGAGAGCATCGGGCCCTGTGGGTGCAGAGGCCCTGAATGGGCCTCCCAGTGGGGGTCTTTGAACAGATGACGGGAGAAGAACTGACATGGAGACTGCAGCCAATGCAGATCTCCCCATCTTGCCCGCTTTACCTTCTCTTGTGAGTCAGACCCCTTTGGAGGCCCCTCGCCCACATCTCGGTCGCCCGAGACCGGCCTGGTGGGGACCGAACCTGGGAGGCTCTGACCAGCTGGGTGCAGCAGCCGGAGGGAGGGTCTGGGGATTTCTTGTGCTCGTGGTGCCATCCCGTACATCTTGGCACCTACAAGTCAGCACCGTGGAATGGGGTGGGCAGAGATCAGGAGGCGAGGGAGCTGAGAGGAGGTGGGGAGGGGAGTGAGGGCATTTTTTAGGCCTCGCTGAGACCGAGAGCACTTCCCCTCACTGCTTTCCTGAACGAGGTGCGATGGTGCGATGGTGCGATGGGCCGGAGCAGGGAGATGGAGTTTTTCCCCTCAGGCGAGTTCCTTCAGCTTGGCTGAGTTTACCCACAAGTCCACGGGGCTCCCAGTGGAGAACAGCCTTACCAGCTGGTGGAAGTCCATAACGGGCAGACAGGAAAGAACGTTCTTTAAGTAAGTCAGTGAAGTAGAAACCCAGGGACAGTATTTTGGAACCTCTTCTTGTGCACCCACCCACCACCCACCCGCAGACCATCGAGCGCCGTGGCCAGCAGGAAAACCTGTGTTTCATACTCAGGAGGCTGCCTGGTGGGAGCCCTTCCTTCCTTGGATTGGAATCCGTTCGGCTGCTCCCAGAGGTGGGTGGGGTGTTTAACCCCCAGAGCCCCACACTGTGTCATCGTGAGCATTCAGTGAGCTAATGGCTATCTAAACATTTCCTATGAGAGTGTCTAAAACAGAAGATACTCCTTCAACATTCTAAACATTGTTTCTTGTCTCTTGCTCTTTTGCTTCCAGAGAAGCCCAGATGGCCTTGTCCCACAGGACAGATCTCCCCTCTGTGACCTCCCTTTGCCCTCACTTCCTTTGTCTCCTCCAGAAAACACATGGACACTAGACTTCCATGCTGGCCAATAGGAGCAGAGAGGCTGTGTGGGGTGTGGCGTGTGTGTGTGTGTGTGCCCGCCTGAGGTGGTGGGACAGGAGGTGGAGAAGTTAGACGTGTGTGGACGGTGGCACCCACCCACCCAAATCTAGCCTCTGAGACCCTTGGGGCTTAGACTCCCAAGGACGAAAAAATAACCAGCTGTCCCCTGATACAGTGGAAGATGTTTAGCTTGTGCCCTGGATGGAACAGGAAAATGAAAATTCCTGAATTTCTGGAGCCCTTAATACCATCGGAGCCTCTCCACACGGCATTCCTTATTCCTGCAAACCCTGGGGGGACTGAATTGCGTTCTAAGGCCCAGAGTCACTCTGATACCCCCAGGGGCTGACGTGCAATCGGAAACTCTTCCCATGCTCGCAGCTGGAGACAGAAGTGAGGACTCCCCAGTCAAGGTCCCCCCCGCTCCTTTTTTAATGAGTTTATTGGCTTCCTTATTGTTTTGTTTGTTGTTGTTGTTCTGTTCCTCCTCATCTGAGGATATTTTCCCATCGATTTTTAGAGAGAATAGGAGGGAGGGAGACAGAGGGACATTGACTGGTTGACCCCCACTTGTTTCCCTGACTGGTGCCAGGGATCAAACCTGCAACCTAGGTACATGCCCTTGACCGGAATCAAACCTGGGACCCTTCAGTGCATGGGCCAACACTCTATCCACTGAGCCAAACTGGCCAGGTCCCAAGTCAAGTCTTGCCAAAGGTTCCCCTCTGCTGCACAACCTCGACCCTCCTGTTTCAGAGCCCCCAGGCCCAGGCTGAGCTTGGCTCACAGCAGGTGGAGGTGGCTTGCAGGCTCACCCTGTGCCTGTCCTTGCAGGCAGATTCCCCAGGCGACAGCTTCCATGAAGGATGGCAGATGGGACCGGAAGAAGGTGAGCGGCCGGCCTTGCCTTCCCGCACCTGGCTCAGGGCCTGGAGGTCACACCTGGTGCTGACTTCGGCTCCTTTGCCTCTTTGGTTGCAGTTCATGGGAACCGAGTTGAATGGAAAGACCCTGGGAATCCTTGGCCTGGGGAGGATCGGGAGAGAGGTGGCGGTCCGGATGCAGTCCTTCGGGATGAAGGTAAGGGCCGCAGGCTTCCCGTAGGAAGCTCGGGAGAGCAGCTTTGTGCGAGAAGCGGAAGGCTCCGTCCTAGGAAGGTCTGATACCCTGCACCCCTCCCTTGTAGAGCCCTTGGCTTAATTCAACAGGCGGTACAGCCAGGGAGGGAGGGAGCATTACGTGCTGGTGTGCACTGTTGGACTCAGAACCTGGGGTTGCTCGTGGAGGTCCTTCAGCCCTGGGGTGGGTAATAGCCCTGAGCCCCAGCAGAGAGGGGTCCCGTTTCCTGCCAACCTTCCCTCCCCTGCTGTGAGGCCTGTTTGCTGTGTCCCTTGTCTGTGCTGATTCGGGAGACAAGCAAATTGACACCCTTACGACAGAGCAATTGTCCATCTGTCTTCTGGCTCCTCTCCAGGGCTCAGCAGAAACGGAACAGTGCTAGTTTGTAAGCTGATAGGATCCTAGAGCTCTGATGGTGGCTGGAGACCCCACACATTTCTCAGAAATCATCCCTGCCCCCTGCCTGGCCCGCCCTCCAGGCCCCTTCCCCCTCCCAGGGCCCTGCCTTATCTTATTCTGGGAGGCTTCCGGTGGAGGAAGGGTTGTCATCAAAAGCAGAACCACACCTGGGGACGTTGCGTAGTAGGAGGCCACTTAGACCAGAGAGGGTGCCCAGATAGGCCAGAGTGACAGGCACCCGGGAGGGCTGGGGCCGCCCCCCTGTGTGCAGTGGCTGTGAGGTGGGGGGTGGGGGTGGGTCAAATTTCAGCCAGGGAGGCTTCAGTTAAACATTAAGGGAAATAGCTTTGAAAATCAGATCATTTCAGGTCTTAAAAAATTTACATGGCCCTGTTCCAGAATTCTCCATTTCTCCCCCCCCCCCCCGCCGCCCCTGTCTGTCCCTCCCACTTTCATAGAGCCACAGGGAGCTTACTGATGAACCCTTACGTTTATATTGACCTCCAGAGTTGGTTCGTTTTTGCTGAGGGCTCACAGCGAATGGCTGATAGACAAGAACCCAGGTGGGCTTCCCATTCTAGCAGCCTGAGCATATTCCTCTGCCTCCTGCCTCTATGCCCCACCCCCACCCCCCGCCATATTTAAGTCATCCAGACATCTTCCCGAACCTTAGCACGGGGAAGGGCAGGAACATTTTTCTGGATCTCCAAGAGCGGTGAGTATGGCCGGGGAGGACCCATTGACCATGAGCGCCAACCAACCCCACGTCCTTCTGGGTAAGGGAGGCGAAGTGCCATCAGCCGCCGAGAGCACTTTCTCCTCCTGCCTCTTGTGAGGGATCAGGTTTAGCTCAGGGACTTCCGGTCATCTAAAAGTGGTGGACAGGGGTCAGATAAGCTCAGAGCACACATGGCCATACAGGTAAAGGCTGGCTTCCTTGCTGATACAGTAACTTCGGAGCAAGGTCCAGGCCCCACGGCCGTGCTGCCCCTTTCACTCCCATCCACGGAGCCATAGCACATCGGATTCTTCCAACTCGGGGGCATTTGTTGTCAAGGACTTGAGACTTTGGCAATTACTTAACTCAGACAAAAAGCCTCACCTCATTTCCTGAATAATGGATGCTGTCAGCCAGCTTGTCCGGTCCTCTGGCGAACTCGGCTACTCCACTCTCGCAGGAGCTGCTTCTGGGAGGCCCAGGGGGGGATGCAGGACCTTGAGCATCCTCAGGGGAAGTGACTAACACCCCGAAGACATGGTCTAGAACCTGCTCCTCAGTGTTAATCTGTGTTTCCAGGCACAGCCTGCGTGTTACACCCACACGTTACCCCCACATGTGTTACACCCAGCATGGCATTGAAGGGGTGGGTGCTTCGCCTCCAAGGCTTCTGTGGCGATGTCTCTGGAGGCTCTCTCTGGGCTGTCTTGCCTCTGAGTCATGCTGCTTATAACCCCTGAAACTTGTCCATTGTAGTCCAATGGCGACAACTTCCTTGAACCAGGTCCTTTGCCCAGGCTTCGGCCCAGTGCGTGTCTGTTTTTGTAAGGGCGTCATCTTTAAAACCTCATCCTTGAGGGGCGACGCCCCCAGGAAAAGGCCAACGGGCCCAAGTTCCTTGATGGTCTGGGAGAAGAGGTAGATCTCCTTCCGGGACTCGATCTTCACGTCCGTGACCAGGCGGCCCAGTGCGATGACGGGACCCATTCATTATCCTCGGCTTTACCTCGATCTCCAAGACCTCAGCCCAGGCTTTGGAGACCGACATGAAACTGGCAGATCCTGGAAGTCCCTCGACGTCACCCGCCCGGGCCGTTGACATCACTGTGCTGCCCTGGGAAGGGATGTACCATTACGAAGGACTGGGACTTGGGAGAACATTGTAGCTGAAGGCACAGAGTGGGTCAAGAGGCAGAGGGGACACTTTGGGACGTCTGGTTGGGCTGGCCCAGTCCGAACTGCAAAGCATGGAAAGGTTATTGGTTATCATCCCTTCCTCTCCCTGGCACTTGGGCTAACCTGTGTCCTAATGTGTCACCCAGGCTGGTCTCACTCAGGAGGCTGTTAATGAATGGCCAGTATCTGGCCCCTTCCAGGGTATGGTGATTTAAGAGTTGACCCCTTCCTATTACAGGAGTTGTAGGGAGAGACCGTCTTGCGCTCAGAGGCTGGGGATGGACTGTCCCCTTCCTTTCTTTGTCACTATCTGGTCACGGGGGTCCTTCACCTCCAGTGGGAGCTTGGCCAGGTGTCTTCCCAGGACTACCTGGTGTGTGTGTGTGTGTGTGTTGTGGTTGGGGAGGGAGGTTTTGGTTGCCCACCTATACTGACACTCGCACAGGCACAGGTCCAGAAGGAGCCCTGAGCAGCCACCATAGAGCAGCCGCTGACTTGCTCTGAGCCACGTGGCACAGATGCGGGTTTCCGGATAATTCTTGAAGCTGGCAGCCTGCTGATGGCCTGGATCATTTGGGCCTCTCCATAGCATTTTCTGCTTGAAGCTTCTTCTCAGTGGTGTTGCTAAATCACTTTGGAGACTTAACACGTGCACGCTGGCATGTCCTGTGGTCTAGAACGTGTAAAAGAACTGCGTGGGCCAGGAGCTGAGCCTTGCACTTTCTTATCAGGGTTTTCTGTGAGGAGCAGACCAGCACCTCACAAGTTTCTTGGTGCCGGTGTTGTCATGAGTTTGACTTAGCCCAGAGGGATGGACATTGGACTGGAGGGACCATTGTCACTGATTCTTTCGGGTCGGCTATGTCGGATGCTGTGCTCCATGACCCTTTGGAGTCAATATTATTATCCCAGTTGCAGATAAGGAAACTGAAGCCTGGGAAGGTTATGTGATATGCTCAAGAAAATAGGGCCAGTAAGTGGCGGAGGCCGGCTCAGACTCTGGGTCTCCTGACTGCTCATCTGTGTTCTTGGCCCTGTACCACCCCAGCTGTCTTCACTCCTGACCCCTGTCCTGACCCCTGTTGGTTAAACTGGCCCTTTCCCTGAGTTCTTTCTAGATCAAAAGTTCTCTTATCTGGGTCTGTAGTTGGAATTCCTACTGCCCCCAGAGCAGTGGTTTTCAAATTCTTCCCAGACCTCAGTCTCTGGAAAGGGGCCGGAGGGACAGTGAAGGGTCAGGCGGGGGCATTGGGCCCTCACCTCTGTAGCTTTGAAGTGATCTGGTTTTATATTGTGTTTAAGATTTCTTTGTGTGTGGGAGAGGGTCAAGGCTAAGCCAAAGAACGTGGCTACAGGGCAGAGTGGGCGTGGCTGGAGGTTGGGCATGGCTGTCAGACTCCATCATTGGAGCCTCCCTCTAGGGACCCGGGCCTTGCCTAGCTCTCCTCTACCCCCTGCTGAGCCAGGGGGCCTGGAGCAGGCGGGACCAGCCTCCCAAGGCTGCGTCTGTGACCCCCGCTAGAGGTCGCCTTGGAGTTGCCCTTGAAAAGCCAGGTTCCTTTGTTGCCCGACATCAGGAGTCAGTCTGAGGGCTGGGATTGAGGTGTGGAGTTCCTTTATGCCTCTCCCCAAGGCTCCTCTCTAGGAACAGACTTCAGATATTGTTTTTCTGAAACTGACCCAACGTTTGCACATTGGATATCTGACCTTTTCCAGGAAACATCAGGATCCTCCTGAGGCATTGGTCCTCCTTCTGGCCCCCACCCCCTACAGGGTCTCCTGGTGCAAGGACCCCAGGTCTTAGCTCAGCTCAGCACCTGTCTGGCCCAGACGACTCCAGTAAAAAAACAACAACAAGAAACAAGTACAGGGGTTTTCTTTCACATTCTTTCCCTGTGGATGAGTGAGATCCTATCTCTGTGCAAGAAAGCCGAGTCAGGGCCTGGGGGTGCAGGAGATGCTTATTCCCTGGCCCCGCCCACTTCCCTTTAGCCCCAGGCAGGGGCACTTGGCCAGCTTGCCCCTTTTCTTGACTTCTGAGAGCCCAGGGTCCTAGAGTTGTGTGAACCCGCTCTGTCAGGCTTGGCCTTGGGACCTCTCCTCCCCACTCCACATGCCAAAGCGCATCTGGGTTAGAGATGAAGGGGCCATTGTTCCGCAGGCAGCGGACAAAGAAGACTTGTGAGAAGACTTGTGAGAGTAAGCACAGAATCCTCTCTCCTCCCCCGGGTGTTTCATTCTCCCCACGAGAGAAAAATAGATTTTCTCTGAGGGCCGGAGGGCCCTGTGGGCCTGGGTGTCACCAGCTGGTGATCCCACAAGGCACCACGAGGCCGCCTCCTTCCCCAAAGCCTCCACCGTGGCTCCCCTTCTTCCACACGGTGATGAAAAGTGGGCTCCGAAAGCTGCACCTCATCCGTAACCACATTCCGTTGCTTCTCCAGGAGCGCTAGGTTTGACACAGCCATCTTCTCTGCCATTTTATTTTCTAAAATAACTGTGTGTCTGTCATTTCCTTCGCACCTGGTTGCAGGTGCCTCCCAGCTGCTCAGCTGGCTTGTGACCTTGCTCAGGGATGGGTGTCTGGCGGCCCAGCTGTTTCTGATGTAGGAGAGATGCTTGCCTCTCGCTCTCCCCTGATTTCTCGGGTGGTCCTGGTCTCTCCTGATTGGTCAGTGCCAGGGTGGGGGGGGGGGTTAGTCATCACAGCGGGGGCTGCCTGCCTGGTTTGGCTGCTTTTCTGAGCCAGGAGCTGAAAGGCACCTGAAGCCTAGATGTTATCTCCAGGGAGGTGACAGGCTGGATCTGGCTGCGAGTTGCTCAGCCAGTTTGCTCAGCTGGCTGTCTCAGTTTCCCTCCCCCTGCCCTGGCTTACTGGCCTGTCTCATTATGCAATGACCTTTGGCCAATTTGATGCGGTTAGTGCAGCTGACACCCCAAGTTCCCTGCCTGCCCCCATCTCCCAGTAGCTAACCTTCTTCCTTCTCAGCAGCCTCAGGGGGGTCCGCCTCCTCCCCAGACCCAGGTTCTTCCTGGGCCCTCCCCTACCTTGGTACCCTGATGCCTCACTTTCTTCCTCTGTTGTCATTGCTCCCCCCGCCCCCCACAACCCTGCCTTGTTGAAAGCATCTGTCACTAGTCATTTATACGCTCCTGTGACTACACATGGTCTGCCTTCCAAGACCAGATGCATCTTAAACCCCTAAGAGTAACTCCAGGAGGGGGGACCATCCCCTCCCCGTTGTCTGGCCCTGTGGTCCTCCCTTTCCTGGTTGTGCCCCACACTGATCCCCCAGTGACCGTCCTTCCTCCCCTGGACTCCCTGCTGCCCAAGGGCTTCCACGCTCCACGTTGCCCGTACACACGAGCTGCTCCTACATTCATGGTGCAGAGCGTGCAGGCACACACACCTACCTTTCAGCTCTGGTCCCGGCCCTTCCTCGTGTGTAAGCCCCTATATTCAGCACGCTGGGGTCTGCAGAA
>PVJC01009491.1:0-45799 GCA_004026665.1 Murina feae | reverse complement strand
TGGATCAACTATATTCTTTTCCTCTGATACAGTTATGCATTGTGTGGGAGCTGGCCCTTTGCTGATCTTACAAGGACCTTTCACTTAGGTCTAAGTGACATAGTTATAAGACCCCAGACCCATGGAGCACTGACATTCCTACTGGAATCTCTGGAAATTCTAATATCCCATGAGACAGAAGGCTCCATGAAGGCAAGGACTGTGTGTTTGCTAATCATTAAACCCAATGTGGCTTAGCTCAGTGCTTGCCATATAATAGGTGCTCAATACGTATTTGTCCAATAAAAAAAAAAATCCACCACAAATGTGGCCCTGAGACATATAGGCATAGTTCCAATTTGATGATTTCTAAAAATACTTTTTAAAACTATTAATTCGTTTAACAAACAATCATTGAGGGTTTTCCATTTGATAGGCACTAAAATACAGAAATGAATGAGATGGTGTGCCATTCTCATAAAGAAGAGGGGTAAGGATATTCTCTGAGTGCTACTATAATCTGGGCACTTTTTGTTCATTATTCCATCATCCCAAGAACTCTGTGAGGTAGGTATAATTACCCTGCTCTCTATGCATTTAAAGAAACAGAGACCTGTACAAAGGCCCACATGTAGCAAATGGCAGAGCCGAGAACTTATTCCAGGACCTGGGCTTACAATGAACTTTCTTCCTAAAGTAAATTTAAAATCGCTGTGTGATGTTCCATTATGGGACGTTTTATTAAGGAAACTTAGGTTCTAAAAAACTGAGTTATAAACAAATAGTTTCAGTGGGAAAGAGGTTTAAGCTCTCAACTTCAAATTATTTATGTTGGGGGGGAAAAATCCAATAACAGAGGTGCTTTATAACTATACGAGCGTGTAATTGGAGGCTAAAAATAATAAACTGCTTAAACAAAATAAATGAAAATTACTGAGTTAAGTCCTAAATAGCATCTAGGACCTGAGTCAATGAATTTCTAAATTATTATTATAACCACTGTCATGATAAAAAACACACACAACACTGAACTAAGATGGTTGAAGTCAAAACAAAGTGCAGCGCAGTTCACAATGCCAGAGGTGAACAAAACATAAAACCAAGAAGCTGCCAGCCACTCCTTTGTGCCCAACAGCTTCTACCCTAGGACCGCGGTTCTTATTCCCAACTGTGCTTGAATTATAACCGAAGGTGTTCAGAATACGAACTGTGCTCCCTGAGCAATCTACTGTGTTAGATGCTATTTGCTTTATGAATGCTCCAACTGTAGGAGGGAAGCCTGTAACAGGGATTCAAATTCTTAGACACAAGAGTAATGCAGAGAAATGCTGAAGGTCAAGCTGTCTTACAGGGATGGGAGGCCCGGTGCAGAGGTGGCCATGAGTTTTGGGAATTGCCAATGGGTGAAAATTTAATGGGTCTGGAATCACCTGCACTCATATATGGGCAGAGGCTTTGAGAACAAGTTGTTCCCACTCATCCTGCCTGGATCAGATGAGGAACTGGAAAACAGAGATCCATGATCCATTCAAACTTCCAGCAGCTCAGAAAATGACCCAACTAGTGGGAAACAGCCTAGCACTGGAACAGTCCTGAGAATGGCGGCCCAATCCCAGGGCAGTGTGATGCGCTCTTACATTGTTATTGCTCCTTGAAATTTTCAATGATTTCATAACAGCTCTGGGAGTGAAGTCACATTCATATACATATATACATATATACATATATACATATATACATATATACATATATATATACATATATATATACATATATATATACATATAATATATTTTATTGATTTTTTACAGAGAGGAAGGGAGAGGGATAGAGAGCTAGAAACATCGATGAGAGAGAAAGATCGATCAGCTGCCTCCTGCACACTCCCTACTGGGGATGTGCCCGCAACCAAGGTACATGCCCTGGACCAGAATCAAACCTGGGACCCTTGAGTCCACAGATTGATGCTCTATCCACTAAGCCAAACCGGTTAGGGCCACATTCATATTTTTATGGATGAAGAAACTGGAGATGAGTAAGTGATACACAACTAGCAACCAGCGACTCAAATCCTGAGTCTTCTGACTCCATATTGAATAGACTTTCCACTACAAACTTAGAAGGGGACCTCAAAAATATGTTTTGTAGGAGAAATGGCTTTGTATCAGACCCAAATTTCCTTACTCTAGATGTTCCATTTCTTAGTCATACAATTTGGCTACATTCTTTTTGGTTTTTTAAATAATTCTTTATTGTTGAAAGTATTACACATGTCCCCCTTTTTCCCCACCATTGACCCCCTCCAGCCTGTCCCTGCCGCCCACCCCCACCCCAGGCCTTCAGCACCCTATTGCCTGTGTCCATGGGTTCTGCATATATGCATACAAGGTCTTTGGTTGATTACTTCCCACCCACCCACCCTCCTCCACCTTCCCTCTGGGATTCGTTCTTTAACTTCATTAAGCCTTAGTTTCCTCATCTGAAAGCAGGAACATACAACACCTAATGCAATAGGTACATAGCATACTCAGCACAGAACTTGGCTTTCATTAGAGCTGGACAAAAACAGAGGGTTTCAGGACATATGGAGGGCTTGGACTCTGGAGGGAGGTATCTCCTTCCTCCTCTGTGGTTCAGCATGTCTTGAGCCGCAAAGTCCCCAGGTGACATTTTACAGTATGTAAAGCTCCAAGGAGATAAAATTCGGGAGAGGCAGGGAGTGCTTGGGGCCAGAGCACTGAGTCTAGAATGTGTGTGGAGGAATATGTACTCCATCCCTACCTGGAAAGCCATGGAGTTGGCAGCAGCCAGAAATATTCTCAGAGGCAGCTTGGCCTTGTAGGACCTGTGGCTCCACAAGCGATGGGCACCAGCTGTCACACCCAGAGCAGTCAGGAGGAAGCAGAAGTAGGCTGCAAGGCACAAGCAGGGAGAATGTCAGCAGATGGCACAGAGCTTTTAAACATCCCCATGCTTTTCTTCTCCTGATTAAGGACTCATGTGCAGTGGTGTCAGGGGAAGAATCTGCGATGCGAAGAATGAGTAACTTGGGAAAACGCAGACATTTTTATTGATTTGTAGCTTTCTGGTACCAGGCAGAAGCGAAGAGAACATTCCTCAAGAAACTTTGACCTTTGAACATCATTTTTTCTATATCAAACAAATATTTTCTTTGAGAATGTCTCTTGCTGGTCTTGATGCAAAATCACAACCATATTAGTGTGCATTTGTAGTTCAGTCTTACACATCCACCCTCAGTGGGGCTGAGGTTGATCTCTATGTTGCCTCGGAATTGGCAATCATGCCAGGATGAGTTATCTGAAGAGCATATTTCCAAGTGTCAGTGCCCATTATTATGGCTCCAATGACCTTGGTTTGAAGGAAACCATGCAGGCCAGAACTAAAAGCAATGAAGTCTAGCTCAGGGCTAGTAGGAAAACACTGACATCAGGGACAGCTAAGATTTGTCTTCTAGAGATCCTCACTTAAACCGCCACCATGGCCTCGGCTCACAGAGATGTCAGATAAGGAATTTTTAAAAAGCCAACCTATAGTGGAGCTCATTATTACCTCTAGCCCTCACAAGCTGTGTTACTGTCTCCCTTTGCAGTTGAGGAACTGGATCTCTGAGAGCTGAATCCTGCATGTAAACCCAAGTCACCCTGGTTCTAAAGTCTCTGCTGAAGACCTCATGTTCCACCCCCAGGTGGTAGTGGTGGTTTGCTCTGTGTATGGAGATTTGTGAGAGGTCATAAGTGCATGATGGAAAGAGGACACACAGGGACCAAATCATGATTCCTAAGGTTATTACAGTTATCACAGTGATTTTCAAGCAATGTGTCCATACAATGCTAAATGTCTTCCTTGAATTATCTTATCAAACACATCAAACAAACCCTTTGGGTTTATATCAGCCCCATTTTACAGGTGAGAAAACAGAGGCTTAAAGAAGTAAACTAATTTCCCAATGTACAAAACTAGGGGGTGTCTTTGCTAAGAGTCAAACCCAAGTCTTTCTGAACCACGAATCAAGTTCCCACCCTCCACATGCCCCTTTGCTTCTGGGAGATATCAAGTAGGTTTTGTCTTCACTTCTCTACACTACCATCCTTAATACTGGATCCCAATCTAAAGTTAGAAGCGAGCTGTTTCCTTACTTTAGGCAAAACCCTAAACCAGGCTCTAAGTATGTAGGATCAGGCGGATTATCCTACATAATTGCTTCTATCACTTAGCACAGTCAGGGCCCTCCATAAAGAACCACTGAAGAACAAATGATCAGCTGAGAGTACATCCCCAAGCAACTGTGAAGGGTCCTAGACCAGGAGGAGTTCCCTACAGGGACCCCACTGTAGTACTTCCTTGAAAGAATTACTAGGATTACTCCAGTGTCAATATACATATTTAAAGGGACTACAACATTACTTCTTCTAAAAGTCAAGTCTGACTGATCTTGATTTCAATCCAAAATCAAGACCCAAGATCCCATGGGTCTAAAAACAAGCCCTACCCCTGGCACTAAGATTAATGAGTCTCTGAATATATGTGAATTTCATAAATTTGTCAAATATTCTTTACTTGAAAGATTAAAAACAAAAATCAACAATATGCCCATAAATCATGGAGAGTGGTAGTAAATAAAAAGTTCTGGTCTCTTTTTAAAATATTTTATGTTGGAAAAAATTTTCAATAATAGAGGTGCTTTATCACGATACAAGAAGAAGGGAGAGGGAGAAAGAGATGGAAACATCAATGATGAGAGAGAATCATTGATTGGCTGCCTCTTGCACGCCTCGCATTGGGGATTGAGCCCGCAACCCAGGCATGTGCCTGACCAGGAATCCAACCATGACCTCCTGATTTATAAGTCAACCCTCAACCACTGATCAATGCTGGCCAGGCTCTGGCCTCTTTTGTTAATGTAGTTTAACCTTGGTCATAAACCCATGAAATGGGCAGCTATTTTCTTTTTTTAATTTGATTGTTTAAAGTATTATAAATAGTAATGCATATGTCTCCTTTTTCCCCCCATTGACCTATGCCTAGCCTCCCCTACCCCCCAGCATATGCCATCACTCCCCCCACCTTGGGGCAGCTATTTTCCATTCATCCCTGGCCTTCACATCCCTATCAATAATTTTTTTCAACTGTTAAGCAGTTAGGGAACAAGTACAATCAATACTGGAAAAATTCAGAGTGACTCTATTTTACCAATAGGTAAGACAGTGGACCTTGGGTGCAATGAAATGAATTCTAAGACTCCGTGAAAACCCAAAACAGAGTTCCCCCAAGCCACAATTCCCAGGCAAGGCCTTACCACAGCCTATGGCACTGTCTTCTCCTTTTTGGGGATTTTGAATATTTCAGGGATCACTTACAAGGTTGGTCTGTCTATGCCTGAGATAGGGGGCATTGACAATGGACTTGAGCCAGAGCCTGTACAGAGCAGTAGTTTTTTTCGTGGTCCTTCTTCTGACCACAGGAATATGGCCATGTGGCCCAGGCCCGGCCTAGCATAGTATCCCATCTTTCTAGCATTGGGACTAAAGACCAGACCCAACCCTTCTTTCTCTTCTGGCTGAAAAAACTTAACAGTCACATATGAGGCATATGACTGCAATAGTGAGGAATGAGGCCAAGAAAGAGAGACACTAAGATGATGAGATGTCAACCAGAGCTTCAGAGAGAACTGCCTGCACGAAGCCACTGGTTGCAGGCCCTGGAGCGCTATAGTTCTTTTGATCCTGTGAGCCTCTCCAGTAGTTCTCCTAGTTATGTGAAACTACAGATTCCCTTTTCTTATTTAAGCTAATTGGCACTGGATGTCTGATACTAAAATTCTGCAGAACCTCTAAGAAAGAATGCATACAACCTTCTGGTCATAGCCAAAATGAGGATAAACTGCAAAAACCCTGGGTTAGATATGAGAATTTATGGGCTGTTCCATTAACAATTTTGATAAGGCTAATTTGAGGGTTCCTAACCTCTCTTCTATGATCTTTGTGGAGATTAACATCTAAACTAGTTTTTGATGGATGCTGGCTAGCTGGCTCTGAGGTAGTAAAGTATTCAGACCCAATTTTGAAAAAAAGAAGGAGTAATTAGCAGTGCTAATAGCTCACAGATAATGGAGCTAGATCAATGGAAACCAGATTCACAAAACTGCAGAACAGTGGGCAAATACAGATGGTCTCTGACTGATGATGGTTCTACTTAATAATTTTTAGACTTTATGATGGTGCAAAAGCGATATGCATTCAGTAGAAACTGTACTTCAGATTTTGAATTTTGATCTTTTCTTGTACTAGTGATATACAGAGCAATACTCTCTTGTGGTGCTCGGCAGTGGCAGTGAGCCGCAGCTCCCAGCCAGCCCTGTGACCATGAGGATAAACAACCAACATAGCATTGCTAACAGTTTTTGGATTTTGTTTTTGTTTTTGTACCCCATTAAGTGTACACAATGCCTATCTGTGTCCCCTGCTTCTGGTGAGAAGAAAAGAAAGGCAAATTACTCTTTAGATGAAACTCAAAATATTTGCCCAACTTCAGGCTAATGTAAGTTCTCTGAGCACATTTAAGGTAGGCTAGGCTAAGCTATGATGTTCAGTAGACTAAGTGTATTACACTCATTTTCAACTTACAATATTTTCAACTTACGAAGAATTTATCAGGTCATAACCCTATCATAAGTCAATGATTTTGCTAGCAAATTCTCATGTTGACTAAGGAGCTGAGGGTAGCCTCCACTCAGCAGCGAGCAAGGAAATGAGGTCCCCGATCCAACTGAGGAGCCAAGTCCTGCCAACAACAAGGTAAGTGAGAGTGAAAGCAGATCCTTCCCCAATTGAGCCTTCAGGTAAGACCCCTGACCAACACATGATGCCTCATGAGAGATCCTGAAGTAGAGGACCCAGCTCAGCTGCACCTGAACTCCTACTCCATAAAAACTGTGAGAAAATAAATGTATGTTGTTTTAAGCTGCTAATTTTTGAGTAGTTTGTTCTGTAGCAATAGGCAACTAATGCAAGCCTAAAGTAGGAATATTCTCCCAAGGCAAGTCCTGGTTTAGGAACAATTTGCCATCTATAGAAGCAAAAAGTAGATTTATGTTGTCTGGAGAGGGCAGGGGGAGAGGAGAATGACTGCTAATGGATACAGGGTTTGGGGAGTAAAAGGTAATAAAAATGTTCTATACTTGATTTTGGTAATGATTGTACAATTATGTGAGTATACTATAAACCAACGAATTGTACACTTCAAATATATTGGTTGTATGGTGTAAGTTATAGCTCTACAAATCAGTTATTTAAAAATTACTGAATTTTGCCCATCCATTGTGGCTTGGTGGTTGAGTGTCAACCTCAACCACCTGGTAAAGGCAAAAGGTTGGTGGTTGACCAGGAGGTCACAGTTCAATTACTAGCCAGGGCACATGCAAGCTCGATCCCCAGTAGGAGTGTGCAGGAGGTAGCTGATCAATAATTCTCTCTCATCGTTTCCCTCTCTTTCTCTCTCGCTCCCTTCTCTGAAATTAAGAAAAACACATTTTTAAATATTACTGAATTCCTATTAGATTTTATTATTTTGCATAATTTCTCTGTGTAAAATAAAATAGACATGTCACAAAACAAAACAAAAATCAACCATTTGCCTAGGATGCCACCATAGGCATCAGCACCCTGGACTCTTGTGGCCACTGGATACTTATGTTATACCATGGACCCTTTCATCTTCCACAGCTGCCAAGAAGAGTCTCAGTTGGCCTTATGCCTACGTCTGAATCTATCCAGACCCAAGGTTCCAAGGCAGAAACATCTAAATGCCAATGATTGGATCAACAAACCCAAGCTCTAGCTGCCAGCAACAAAAGAAGGAGAATCCACAGCCCCTTTGGCTTCCACAGGGGAAAGCAGAACCTCCCTATATCCTGAGTCCCTAATGGGATGATGTTCAGAGAGTGACTGTAGAGACCCCCTCTGGACCACACAGCCGAAGAACACTCCTAGAGAAATGCTAAGGACTGCCCAAAAGCTAAGAACCAAAAATTAAAACTCCCTTACTTCTGGACCTCATCAGAGGGAGAGGTGGTCAGTCCCCTTCAAGAGTGAAAATTAATAGCTACTGTTGACTGAGAGCTTTCTGTGTGACACGTGACAGACGCTGTTCGTTCTAAGCACGTTATGCATAGTAATTCGCTGAAATACTGTTCTCACCTCACGTGTAGGGGGTAGGTAATACTGTGCTCTCCATTTTACCGATGAAGAAAACTAGACAGAAAGTGAATCTAAGATAAGAAGAGCACATACTCCGAACATCCTGCTGGCTGTGGGACCCCTGGAGGCTGCCTTCATTCTAACGTCCTTTCAGTCAGCTCAAAACACAAACAGAAAGTCAAACCCCTGTTTTGTATTTAGCCATTACCAGCTGGCAAGTTTACTTATAATAACACCCTCACCATCATTCTGCATTCAGTTCTGCCTCAGCTGGTCACAAACATGAGCACCAGGCAAGCCAAGGAAGGCCTCATGAGACCCTTTACTGAGTTCCTATCATGGACGGGGCACTAGACTCAGAACTAGCTTCACAAGGGGACCCCACAAACACCGCCCCTTCCTTTGCAAACAGGAGTTTGAAAAGTAAATCACTTACTATATAAATGCAAAGTAAGGCAAGTGCTGTGGAGGACATGAACCGAATGATATGAGAGATTAAAAAGGCGATAATTTAGTTTGCAGGCACAGAGAGGACTTTGCAGAGAAAGTGAGAATTAAGCTAATCCTGTGAGGAGAAAGAGGAGGCAAGATCCAGGCATAAAGACCCACAGATGCAAAGCCTGGACTGAAGACCAGGATCTGATAAAAAGCCTGTATCTGACCATCTCACAGCCACTAAGACAGCTATTATAACTCAACAAACAGAAAATAACAAGTGCTGGTGAGGATGTGGAGAAATTGGAACCCTTGTGCACTGCTAGTGGGAGTGTAGAATAATGCAGCCACCATGGTAAAGTTTGGTGGTTACTCAAAAAGTTAAATACAGCCCTAACCTGTTTGGCTCAGTGGATAGAGCATCAGCCTGTGAACTCAAGGATCCCAGGTTCGATTCTGGTCAAGGGCATGTACCTTGGTTGCAGGCACATCCCCAGTAGGGGGTGTGCAGGAGGCAGCTGATTGATGTTTCTCTCCCATCAATGTTTCTAACTCTCTATTCCTCTCCCTTCCTCTCTGTAAAAAAATCAATAAAAAATATATATTTTTTAAAAGTTAAATACGGAATTACCATTTCCCCAATTCCACTTCTAGTGGGGCTTCAGAAGGAGTCTCTCCAGAATGTGCCACACTGGCATGCAGATTATTTTCAGCTGAAGATAACTGAGGCCCAAAATGATTCCGTTGTAATTTAACCTGCTTATGAATAACTGGAAAGCAGCAAAGGGAGGGCCAAATAGTATAGGCATGCCATTTGTGCTGCTTTGCCAGGAAATGGCAGTTAACACTCCCAGGTAGCCATAGGAAGGGACTGGACAGCGGGAGAATAGACTCAAGCCCAGTAAAGTCTGGGTGACAGAGGGAAGGTACTTGTCTGTTAGTCACACCTGGCAACAGTCATGGGCCAGAGTAGGCAAGGCTAGTGCAAGAACGGGAAGATTTGAGATCCTCTTCATAGCAACCATGCGGGGCTAGCAGCCGCCTTGGGGCACCTGGCAGACTGTGTGAGCACCAAAGGACTAAGCTTTAATGTGGCACGGAATCTCTCGACACTGGTCTATGTCTGGGTCTGATGAAGGCAAGAGTAGACTCTTTCACAGTGGGATGAAGGAGATGAGACTTTACAAACCCAGGGGCACTCCTTTGATTCCGCATATGGTGCCACAAATAAATCTTACCACGCCACAATCTCTCGTACGTGCATCTCCTGCAATGCTTTCCTTGTGGCACCACAAGAACCCCACTGCCACTACCTGCA
Organism: Murina feae; assembly: GCA_004026665.1. Taxonomy (NCBI): domain Eukaryota; kingdom Metazoa; phylum Chordata; class Mammalia; order Chiroptera; family Vespertilionidae; genus Murina; species Murina feae. Next base: position 35,851 of record PVJC01009491.1, on the reverse strand, counting down.
CTAACAAAGCCACCCAGACACCAATCTCTGCAGAGCTCCTGGCACCCGCGGGGCTCGGGATCAGAAGAGATGGGGGGGGGGGCTGTTCATCCTGTGAAGTCTGGGCCCAGTCAGCAGGGCTTTCCCAGCAGCTCCCTTTGATGATGCCAGCTGCCCTCCAGGCCCTGAAGAGCAGAGCCTTTGATATCCAGGAGCCCTGCGGGTACACAGAGGAGCTCTGGCTATTAAACCAGAGAGAGGACACGATAAGGACACAGAACGGTCTTCCACTGAGGGAAGGGGAGAGGTGGGGGGAGCAGGCAGAGGCCGAAAGCTCCTGGGCACAGGGAAGGAAGGACAGAGGTGGGGGCTGCAATGGCAGAAGACACCTTGTTTGGTACCTGCTTTCCGTTCCAGCTCAAATGTTTTGAAAGTAACAGTTTGGCTCTGGCCCTCTCCAGTCCTTCCCAGATTGGGAAGATAGATAGGGACAGACCAACAGACCCACAGAGAGAGATACATATATCCCTACAGGTATAGGACTGGCAATACAGCATAATGGCGAAAAGGAGATGGGATTGAACCTCTGGCATATCATGTCTCAGTGAGACTTAATTATGTGTTGGCAGTTTTTAAATTATGTGCTGGCAAGTTGCCTTTTTTCCTAAAAATAGGAGAGAGAAAAAAGCCTGATTGTGTTATGCCAAATGATAGCAACATGAAGTCCTAATTTATTTATTTTCTTTTAAATATATTTTTATTGATTTTTTTACAGAGAGGAAGGGAGAGGAATAGAGAGTTAGAAACATCAATGAGACAGAAACATCGATTAGCTGCCTCCTGCATACCTCCTACTAGGGATGTATCCGCAACCAAGGTACATGCCCTTGACCGGAACTGAACCTGGGACCCTTCAGTCCGCAGGCCGACGTTCTATCCACTGAGCCAAACCGGTTAGGGCAAGTCCTAATTTATTGTTCCTGATTGTTTTCCTAACGTCTGTGAACACTGGTACCTCCCTGTCCCTGAGCCCCCAGGAGCACCTGTTGCTTCTGGTGCAATGCCTTCTCCCAAGGTGTTGGCCACCATCTCACCCAAGGCCCCTTCCAGTTCTTCCTTCTCTGAGCTAAATGGAAAGAACACCACTGTCTCCCCTTAACCCTTGCTTGAGCTCCAAACCAGATATTTCTGCTGTGATTTTTTTCCTAATGCCTCTCCCCAAAAGGTGAGCTGCCATTTCAGGAAATTGGACCAGACACCAACTTGGGGGTTTTATATCAAACCTCAAACCCGTCTCTTCCTATGTGGGAGTGAAAATCTCTGAAGCTCTCACTTCCACCCCTAATCTGCATGGAAAATGTACTGCGACCCCACCTTCGTCCCCAACTGCCCTTGCCTCTGCTGTGAGATGTTTCCTAGTTCACCCTGAGCTCCTCACCCCTCTGCCAGCCAACCCCCAGCCAGCAATAAGAGGCCAAACCAGGGCCTCCTGTCTATAATGCTTGCCTCCATCCCACACTGCCCCTAGGGAACACTCGTTTCCCTGAGCTGGCCACATACTATAGCATTCACTCTCCATCTCTCACATTCTCACCTGTGGTGGTTTATGGGTGTGGTGGGGTTTTTAAGATTATTATAAACCAGGAAAAGAAAAAAGTCACCTTTCAAATAAACAAACAAACCTTGGTTTCTTCATCCATAACGTGGGGGAAATAGTACTTGCTTTACAACAAGCATAGGTTTGTTGTAAAGATTAAAAGAGGTACGCAAAACACACGCCATGCCTGGTGAGCAGCGAGCACTGGCACCTGTCACTATCCAGTTGCGAATGCCGCCCACTGCCTCTGTGAAATGTCCCTCCCGATAACGTCCTCGGAAGAGGCGCGCACTTGTATCACGCTAAGCCCGGGCTCTCCAAGGGGTGGGTGACTTTGCCTCCTTCCTCCTCGGGGGACATTTAGCAAAGTCTTCAGACAATTGACATTGTCAATTATCACAAACCCAAACTGGAAGGCTGCTACTAGCATCGAGTGGGTAAAGGCCGGGGATGCTGCTAAGCATCCTACAATGCCCAATGCCAATTCTACAGCAAAGAATGATCATGATCAAAACCTCAGTAGTGCCGCAGCAGAGAATCCTCTCTAATTTCTCAGGGAAGTTCTTGAAAGCTTCCCTGTTCATTCTCCTGGTGGGACTGCACCGGTGCTTGCTTCTTCAGACCTTTCTGGTTTCATGGGGAGCTGTAGGGGTCATTTATCTCTAAAACTATCTCATAAACAAGTTGAAACAAAGGACTGGGAGGGACCCGTGAATTCTGATCTTAACAAGTTCACAGGCGGTGCTACAGCTGCAGGTCCAGGGTCCCAGGGTGCTCAGCGGACCAGCCACCTCCCAGAGAGAAGGCCTGATGAGGGACTGCCAGTGGCAGGGCAAGACCCTTTACAACCACTCATCTCGTGAAGTAGTGTTTTAGAGAATTTCAGTTAGACCTTGCATCTTCCCTTTAAAGGTCTGGTGTAGCCTGGCCGGCATGGCTCCGTGGTTGAATGTTGACATATGAACAGGAGGTCACAGTTCAATTCCCGGTCAAGGCGCATGCCCAGGTTTCAGGCTCGATCCCCAGTGTAGGGCGTGCAGGAGGCAGTCGCTCAATGATCCTCTCTCATCATTGATGTTTCTATCTCTCTCCTCTTCCTCTCCCTTCCACTCTGAAATCAATAAAAATAAATATATTAAAAAATAAAATAAAGGTTTGGGTATAAAAAGTTTGAGATTCTGAGGCAACCTCCTCCTAGGTACTATTTCAATAATTCTCTTGAAGACAGAACATTTTCCCAGGGCCCTGGAGACTGCAGACTGAGAAGCACAGGGCTTCTCTCTACCAGTAAAGCCTAAATTCTACTGAGCTTACAATCACCAACAGCCCCGCTACGCGATCCCACCTCCTCCTGCTCATCCACCTTCCACCATGCTGCACATGGGCTGCAGGAAGACATGGTCTCTGCCCCCACAGCATGAATCTTTAAGCAACTGCCCACATCATGCAGGAAGATTCAGCGGAAAAGGAACAAGAGAGAGAAGATACATTTCATGCCTTTGACATGCACTGCTTATCTTCCTCAAGCATCTTCCTGCCTTCAGTTAGGTCCACTCAGATTGCTCTGAAGTCCTGGGAAAATGCTACTTTTCCTGGTTGACTTACAGCTTCTATGACAACTACAGTGAAAGGCATAGCAGATCACTAAGAAACACAAAGTTAAACATGACTTGTTACTGCTCTGCTATTGCACCACACTATTTGTAATCCAAACAAAAAAGAAGGCACCCTGGCCAGTGTGGCTCAGTTGGCTGAGGTTGTCCCATGCATGGAAAGGTTGCTGGTTCGATCCTGGTCAGGGCACATGCCCAGGCTACGGGCTCCATCTCCAGTCGGGGTACTTGCAGGAGGCAGCAATCGATGTTTCTCTCTCCGTCTCCCTTCCTCTCTCTCTAAAATCAATAAAAACTTTTTTTTTTTAAAGAAAATGCTGTAGACTAACACTGTTCTGTCATCTACTCAGAGTGGCCACACATGTAACAAGAGTCATATATCTGGAGCTGCCAATCACTTAACATTTATTAACAACGCAAACAACAAACAAAAAAATCAGAATGCAAACTCTGTATACGGACAAGTGGGGCGTGCACAAGGTCCCTGCCATTGCCCACCTGCCATTTCCTAGCTGGTGGGGGGGCGGTGCCATTTTACTCTTTCTTAGTCCCATTTATCTGTGAAGCAAGTAAACCTCAAACAATTGTGAGACAAATGAAAATGTACATAAGACATTTAGCAAATACTAATATCTCAATAAACATCTCTGAAAACTTCATTATTCTTATCCCTAGGCAACCACTGCCAGGCTGAGGCTGGATCACCAGGAAACAGGGCCTTCAGGGCAAAAACAGCACCCAAACTGGTCAGTTTGGGGGAAACGGGAGAAAAAAGAGTACGTTCTAGCATCATCATCTGAAATATCTGGGTAATTATGGGTGGTGCTTCCTCCCCACCCCCCATCTCTAATGAGCAATTTCTCTGTGGAGGAAGTAAGACAGCTAGTGGCTGAAGTGCAGGACCCAGAGGTTTATGCGGAGTCAGCAGGCACCCCAGCAGCAGTGAAGCATGAAGATTGGGTCAAGATACTCAGATCCTCAGAGGGCTGAGCGCTGAGCCCTGAAGGCTCATCTTAAGGAAAAGCCCAAGGTACCACTGATGCTTTTATGTCTGAGACAAAAGAGCTGGGAATTATAGTGAAAAATCGAGAGAAAGCCTCTGGGAGGCCCTGCTTTCTCTCTGTCCCCATTTCTCCTCAAGACTCTTTTTTACCCTCCTCCCACTCTCATCTGACCAGACAGGGTCCTCCCTGGGCCTCAATATGAACTCAGTGGATTCTGACCAAACTTCTGCCATCTAGCAACCAAGAACAAGGTAGAGATGAAAAATGTTCACTAGTGAGGAATATCTGGTTCCCCGCAAGGAAAAAATGACAAAACAGTCTTTGCAAGATTGTGTGTGTTTTTTCCACCACAATAATATTTCTGCCTTAAATTTAAAAAAGTCAAAAATATAATAATGCTGCATTCTGTCTCGAAGTCCCCTTTGCGTCTCTGATTAGTGAAAGGACCCTGAGGCAGCCTGACCTAGTTCACAAACTGGCTTCAAGGGTTTTCATCACACATTTTTATTCCTGCCACGTCTCTAAGTTGCTGTGAAAAGCCCAAGGCAGTTTTGTTTTCTTTGCAGCACAAACCCGTACCTAGTTTTCTGGTCTTCGTTGGTTTTGATGCATAAAATCCAGCCTAATTTTAATAGGTTGCCTTAGTAAAATGTTATTCATTCATTCGTTCCTCAGCGAGTATGTACGAGCACATTCCACGTGCCGAACTTTCTGCAAGGTACTGAGTATGGAAATGGTCAGCAGCCCTCCCTGAGGATCCTCACGGCTTCCAGCTACTCAGACAGGCAGTCTTCAGGCTGTAATCGGCTCACAGGTTTTTTAAAAAACTGAGCCAACAATTAAAAATAGATGACTTCAAATTTTAAAATCTCTATTTCTGGTTTCTCCTGAAAAGTGAAAACATCTGGCAACACCCAAAACCTCCCTTTCCTACGCGGAAATTTTCTACTGGACCTTAATGTCCCTTCCCTTTGGATGGTCATCCCATTCACCCCCTACACACATACACACACACACTCACACACACACACACTCGGAATCAACCCTGTTCGTTTACTACCTGCTGGTCTCCTGATCTGGAGCTAGTGGCACAGGCACAGGAGACCCAGCACCGAGAGCCCACAGTATGTTATCTTTAGAAGAAAAACAAATGAATATGATAGTAAATAGATAATAATAAATCCAGCCTAGGTTACATTTATACCAACACAGCTGTAAAACATAATTTCTAATTTTTTTTTTTATGGTAGAAAAGGCCCTCAATAGCAAAAGTATATGTGACCCTGAGAACAGTTGAATGATATCAACTCCTTATCTGGAAAACTGGTGGAGGGAAAAGATTTAAGCATTTACCTTGTCTTTTTTTAAATTATTATTATTATTATTAAATATACTTGGGGTGACATCCTATCTAATAAAGAGGTAATATGCAAAATGACCATCACTCCAACACACAAGATGGCCGCCCCCACATGGACACAAGATGGCCAGTAGGGAAGGGCAGTTGGGAGGGACCAGGCCAACAGAGGAGGATAGTTAGGGGTGACCAGGCCAGTAGGGGAGAGCAATTAGGGGTGACCAGGCTAGCAGGGGAGGGCAGTTAGGGGTGACCAGGCTAGCAGGGGAGGGCAGTTAGGGGCAATCGGGCAGGCAGGGGAGTAGTTAAGCATTGATCAGGCTGGCAGGGGAGTGCTTAGGGGGTGATCAGGCTGGCAGGAAGAAGCAGTCAGGGGCAATCAGGCAGGCAAGCAGGTGAGCAGTTAGGAGCCAGCAGTCCTGGATTGTGAGAGGGGTTCCAGATTGGAAAGGGTGTAGGCTGGGCTGAGGGACACACACATACACACACACACACACACACCATGCACAAATTACATGCACCGGGCCTCTAGTTGGTTAATAAAATTATATAAGTTTTAGGTGTGCAATTCTATAATACATCATCTGCATAGTGCAGTGATTTTCAACTGGTGTGCTGCAAGAAATTTTAAAGCATGTGGTACCTGACTATTTAGTCATGGGGCACTGACCTCTTTTCCCTTGGATTGTCAAATAAAAAATGACAACAGCCAATGCAGTGATAGCCTTCTGGTGTGAATGAATCGAAAATATGCCTATTATTTTTTATCAGATCAGCAAAAAAATATATTTTTGCTGTACTACAGGATTTTAGTAGTTAGTTTATATGTGTCATGAGATGAAAAAAGTTGAAAATCACTGGTATATTGTATTGTGTGTTCACCACCTCAAGTAAAGTCTCTTTCTATCACTCTATCCCCTTTCTCCTCCAACAACCTCCCCTCCCTCCCCCGGCTGTCCCTCTGGTAATCGCCATACTATTATCTGTGTCTATGAGTTTGGTATGTTGTTGTTTTTCCTGCTTAATCCTTTCACCTCTTTCACCCAGTCCCCTGACTCCCCTCCCCTCTGGCAGCTGTCAGTCTGTTCTCTGTATCTATGACTCTGTTTCTAGTTTGTACATTAGGGGTTTTTTGTTCATCAGATTCCACATGTCAGTGATCATATGGTACTTGTCTTTCTCTGACTGGCTTATTTCACTTAGCATAATACAATCCAGGCCCATCCATGCTGTCCCAAAAGGAAAGATTTCCTTCTTTTTTTCACAGCTGAATAGTATTTTACTGTGTACCAGAGCTTTTTATAAAAAACCTATAAAACTCAATACCAGAAAAAACAAACAATCCAACTAAAAATTGGGCAGAGGACCTGAATAGACACTTCTCCAAAGAGGACATACAGAAGGCCAAAAGACATGAAAAGATGCTCAACGTCTCTAATCATCTGAGAGATGCAAAATAAAACCACAATGAGCTATCACCTCACACCTATCAGAATGGCTATCATCAATAAATCAACATACGACAAGTGCTGGTGGGAATGCAGACTGGTGCAGCCACTGTGGAGAACACTATGGAGTTTCCTCAAAAAATTAAATATGCAACTCCCATTTGACCCAGTAATCTCACTTCTAGGAATATATCCTAAGAAACCAGAAACACCAAACAGAAAGAATGTATGCACCCCTATAATCATTGCAGCATTATTTACAATAGTCAAGATTTGGAAACAGCCCAAGTGCCCATCAGAAGACAAGTGGATAAAAAACCATGGTACATCCACCTGTCTTTTTAGAAAGAACTATATACTGAGTGGCCAGATTACTATGACCGGCCAGATTATTATAACCACCTCATCAGTGCTTTGTTGGGCCACGTTTTGCCTTCAATACTGCGGCGATTCTTCTTGGCATTGACTCCACGAGATGGTGAAAGGTGATGCGAGGAATCTGACACCATGCCTGATGAATAGCACTGTTCAGTTCTGTGAGATTTGATGGTTGTGGAACCAGCTGCCTGATGGCTCTTTTAACTTCGTCCCACAAATGCTCAATTGGATTGAGATCTGGTGATTGTGGGGGCCACCTAAGCAAGGTAAAGTCTCCCTCATGTTCTTGAAACCACTCCTGCACAATACGAGCACTGTGGCATGGTGCGTTGTCTTGTTGGAAGAAGCCATCTCCACTGGGATACGCCATCAACATGATAGGATGAACTTGATCAGCAATGATACTTAGGTATGCTGTGCTATTCAGACGCTTATAATGGTCTGGCCCTCTAGCAACTTCAGCACAAAATTATAACTAATTTGCCTACAAACTTCAGGTGGTCATAATAATCTGGCCATTCGGTGTAATTCATTTCCAGTTGATGAGGAAAAGCTTTTCTTTTTGGAAGAGAGGGACAGCTAGTAATATAGATTTGGAGGGAACTCACCCTTCTATATAATCCTTAGGCGTCCAGACACCTGCCTCAAGCCTTCCTTAGGACCCACGCACTCATTTCCCCAACTGCTGGCACGGTTAATACCAAACAGGTCACATCTGAATCTCCCAAGGCATTGCCCGCCATGGAAGGAAGGTGCTCTGCCCACGGTTTTGCCCTCCTTGGGGCACACTGCATGCAATGCTTATTTGATAAAGAGGCACAAAGACCTAGTCCTTTGCCTCAATTTGCAACACCTCTGAAGGATCATCCCATTCCAGAGCTGCCTGCAGCAAATGTCGAGGCCTTTGTTACAACTGCATTGCAGTTCGACTTCTCTCTCAGCACAACCTGCTGCTCTTACTCTCTCCCAGGTGTCACCAGGCAAGGTCCCTCCTACACCCGCACACAAATCTGCATCTCAGAATGTTTCCCCGAGAACCCAACCCGAGACCCCATAAATAATGGATTGTGGCAAGAGTCAGGAATGGATGTTGTTACAGGTTGAATTGTGTCCTCCAAAATCCATATGTTGAAGTCCTAACCCCCGTGTGCAGATAGTCATCTTATGTGAAGACAGAATAAAGTTAACATGAGGGTCCTAATCCCATATGACGAGGAAATTTTGGCACAGGCACACCTAGAGATTACGACACAGAAAGACAGCCATCTGCAAGCCACAGAGAGAGGCCTTGGAACAGAATCTTCCCCCAAAAGGAGCCAACCCTGCAGACACCTTGATTTCAGGCTTCTAGTCTCTAAAACTGAAATACAAAAAAGCTGGGTTGCTGAAGGCTGTGGTGCATTGTTACTGCAGCCCAAGCAGACTAACACATGCTAAAATCATCAGGTCAGAGGATTGCTGGGAAGCAGGATTTCCCCACAGTGTCAAAGCTCCACTCCTTTCCCCCCAGATGCTTAGGAACTGTGAAGAGGAAAACAGAATTTACAATGGAGCACTTAACCAAGCAAGAGGTGAGATCAGCATTAGAAATAGCAAGTGGAGGAAGTGGGTAATAGTTGCTTTATCTGTTGTTGTTAATCCTCACCCAAGGATATTTTTCCATTAATTTTTGGAGAGAGTGGGAGGGAGAAAAAGGGAGAGAAAAATAAGAGAGATAGAAAGAGAGAGACACATCGATGGGTTACCTCCCACACACATCCCGACTGGGCCTAGGATCAAACCTGCAACCCAGGTATGTACCCTTGACTGGGAATTGAACCCTTTGACCCTTTGGTGCACAGGCCGATGCTGTAACCACTGAGCACACTGGCCAGGCAGTAGTTGCCTTTAGATATGACAAAAAATGAAGTACATGTACCAAATATGTTTAACTTTGAATAAGCTTTTAGATCTAGCTCTCTATTTATAAAAAATAGAGGAAAAAAGAAACAATCAGACAATGCAAAATGTGGGACATTCTACAGAAAACCGCCCTGATCTCTTCAAAAAGTCATTGTCAACGGTGAGGGTCTGTTCTCAAGATAGTGAGAGCAAATAATCAAACGCAATGCAATAAGCTTGATTAAATCTTCAGGCCAAAAAAGTCATGTGTAAAGATATTTTGAGGACAATGGGAGAAACTTTTAATATACACTAGACATTAGATTATTATTGTCATGATAATGCCCTTATTTTTAAGGGATGCATGGAATTACTTTGGGATAAAGGATCACAACACCTGCCACTTACTTTTAAATGACTAAAAAAAAAATTATAAATAGGTAAAGCAAATATAGTAAAATGTTAACAACTGTTGAATCTCATAGTAGACATGCAGGTGTTCAAATATTATTCTTTAAACCCCTGTGTTTGGAAATGTTCACATTAAAAGTCTGGGGAAAATAAATGTCACTGAGAGCAATACACAAATATTAAATTTCATCTTTCTTCTTCTGCACCACACATGAAGACACCTACGAAACTTCAGAATCAGAGTGCAGAGGGCCAGCACAAGAAAAGAAGGGCTACACCTTGCTTTGCACTGGCTCTATGACACTGAAGTGACACTGGCCTGTGAGGCTCAGTTGGTTGGGTGTCATCCGCACACTGAAAGGTTGCCAGGGTTCGATTCCTGGTCAGAGCACATGCCAGGGTTTCAGGCTTGATCCCTCGTGGGGGGCATGCAGCAAGCAACCGATCCCATGTTTCACCCTCACAATAATGTTTCTCTCTCTCCTTCTCCCTTTTTCTCTCTTTAAAAATCAATAAAAAATATTTTCTTAGAATAAAGTGTGAGCCCGGCCAACATGGCTCAGTGATAGAACTGCAACCTATGAACCAGAAAGTCATGCTTCGATTCCCACTCAGGGCATATGCCCGGGTGTTAGGCTTGATCCCCAGTGGGGGGGCGTGCAGGAGGCAGCCTATCAATGATTCTCTCTCATTATCGATGTCTCTATGTCTCTCTCCCTCAATAAAATATATCTTAAAACAAATAAAAGTGATTAAAATTAAATACATGCAGAGTCCTCTTTCCTGCCTACCAATAAGTCAGCCCTAAAATAAGTGGTTAAGACAAGATCAGACAAAAAATAAAGTAAAAGGTACACAGGCGGTTTCTCTGATACTTTCTGAGTCAGTTTCTTCACCTGTAAAATGGGGAGAATAAAACAAACCCAGAAGGATGGTTTTAGCACTAAAGATGGTGGGCCTCACTTCTAACAGCTGTTACTGTGACTGTGGGTGGAGGCAGTAGCCAGTGGCAGCGGGAAGATAAGAAGCCAGACATTCTGGCCCCAGAGCTGTCCTCCGGCTGCAGTGGGCTGTGCTGCCTCTGACAGAAACCATGCGTGGTGTTCCTTTTCTAAGGAGCTTGCAGATAATAACCAAGAGGGAATTTTCACCCTCCCCCACACCAAGGAAACCGTGGGCAGATTTTGTTTACATCTCAGATTGTGCGCTTATTATTTAGGATAATAATTGGGAAGAATTAATTCAAGTGCGGTTTTTTAAAGGCCAAAGACAAAAAAGAAAAACCCAGGCAGAAGAGTTCCACACTCAGGGCAAACTTTGCTTGTAACCTATGTCCAGACCTTAGAATATTCTATGGCTTTAAAAAACTAACTTCCCTGAGCTTCAGGGAACAAATCAATCTATCCATTTCACAGGCAGTGTGGATGATGTTAGGCTCGCCTCCAAGTTGAAGGGGCTCAAGGGCAAAGTCTTTTGATGTTTAGAATAAAACACTGAATTCATTTCAAACCCCAAGAAAGCTATCACTCCTGTTAGCCAATATGAACTTCCTGACGGGGAAACACATACCTGGTTTTCTTTTCACTTCACTATCAGCTACTCACCGTACCTCAATGGCGTTCTTTTGTCTTGTTTAACAAAACAAACAAACAAACACACGAAAATGACAGCTTTGGATGGCACGGGTGTATATTTTTCCCATTTGTTTCTGTGGTGCTTTAGCTCATCCATGAAAATTTTAAGACATGATATCTTATGGGGGGAGAAAAAGCCCTGGAAAGAAGGCGTGACTAAGGGGAATAGCAATTCAAGTAACAAGGTGAGTCACGGAATAGAAGGGAGGAAAAGGCACCTGGAGGGTCTCTGAGCCGAGGCCGAGTCCCTGGACAACTGTGTGAGCTGAGCACAGAGCATCCTTCCTGAGGCTCTTAAAGAGGCACATGCAACTACTTCCTGCCACCAGCCCACTGGTTACTGAAAAATAACCTTGAATTTTTACAGCGAGGCTAACAGGATTTCCCCAACTGGGCAAATGAGTGACCTGAACCTGGCCATTGAAAAGACTATTTTTACCCGGTTTGTTGTTTTTTAGTAGAGATCTGCAAAATATATTTCACACTGTAACCTAAACACGAGTATAACAAATAAAATTCTCATAACACAGTCCTTAACTCCTTACCCTACGCAATGCTCTGATATTTTTGTTCTATTCTATTATTTTTTAAGTGTTGGTCATGATCCAAACCACAGTGTTGCACACCCGCTAACAGGCTGCAATCTGCAGTTTGACCGGCGCTGTGCTGGAGGAAGCCTTTGCCTCCTGGCTGGTTCCTGTCACATACATTCTGTTGCTCTCTCCAGGAGCTACCACAAATCTAGCTTGGTTGGTCAAGATAAGGGGATGAGAGCTCTTCTTTTTCCTCTGCATTGTCAGAGTTCTGGAGGGCACCTATCATTGCTGCCTGGCTCGCCCGGCAGGGTGGAGGCTGTCCCGCTTCCAACAGAGGGGTTCTGTTTATCTGTACAGTTATCACAGGATAAAATATGGTGTGTTAGGGCCTCCCCGTCTCACACCTTGGGTTTACATCCAAGTGAGGCAAGACTGCCCCATCAGACAGACCCACCAAATGCTGAACTCCTCCCCCCTCGGTGACTTAAGTGAAACTGAACTAGACTATGGGGCCTGGGGACTTGGGTACAACAGTGACAGGCAGTGAACAAGGCCACAGCACTGCCCAACTGCAGAGGGTCCAGCCTGCATTGTCCCTGGAATGGTGCACACAGGGGTGCCATCCACACAGAGCAAAGTGAGCACCCTTGCTCACCAGCTGCTGAGTTGAATATATTTCAAATGTGGCCTCACCCACTTTGAGTGCACAGGCCCTATCCCTGGGTTATGGTCTCTGCAAGTCAGGAGTTAAGGGCCCCCAAGCACCCCAGCCTCTGTGAGCATTCTTCCTTTCACCTCCCAGGGAAGGGGCTGCTCCAGGCTTTGGTTTCTTTTAGGTTCTTTTGAGAAGTAATGGTCTTTCCCACCTGCCCCTTAGGCCCCTCACTGACAGTGAGCCCAAACCGTTCTGACTGCACAGGTAAATCCCTTTGCACCTGTGTTTCACTGGATCTGGGAAGGTCCAGCTTCTCTGGGCCTCCCCTCTTTGGCCCTCAGCTTTCCGATGAGTAAGGCTTCTGTCTCCCTCGTCAACTCTGCATCTTTCCTGTCTTCAGCTAGGCCAGTAGATTAGGCCATTTAAGAGTCATCCACTTTAGTTTACTTGTTTTTGCCTACCTTTTTACCCCTTTAGTGAACATATTTTAGTTCTCACAATTCTTCCCTGGCATCGCGTGTCCCCAGAGTTACCAATTAAGGGTCTCCTCCCTCCTACAGATGGTCACTAGGCAGCCCATGTGAGTGGTGCTCCCAGCCTGGGCAGCACATCAGAATCACCCAGGAAGCTTCAGCAGCCAGAGCCCAGGCTGCACCTGGAGCAGTTAAATCAGGCCTCTGGGGCTAGAGCCCGCCGTTGGTGCCTTAAAGCTCCCCAGGTGATTGGAAAGTGCAGGCAAGGTTGAGAACCACTGTTCATTATTCCCATTTACAGCAGTTCCCATGCCCAAGACACTTCTCCAACTACTGGGAGAGCAGAAGCCCCACCTTCCCAGTGAAGACTATTCCCATCCCCATTGCTTCCCCAGGAAGGTCACTGCTAAAGGGCACATCTCAAGCCAAGACTTGCATCTCTGAGAAACAGTCTTTTAAGTCAAAATAAAGCCAGTTATTTCCCAATAAACACAAGTATGAGGATCTCCAAGGGGACCTGACTCCAGTACGGCGCTAAAAGCTCTGACCCTGAGCAGACATACTGAGGGGGATTTTATCTCTAAAGGTGAGATCCTCGGAGCCACAGGATTAAGACACCAAAGCACAAGGGAGATGAAGAGCTACTGGCAGTAGTGAGTGCACCTGTGGAGGAGTAGGAAGGCTGCAAAGAGGATGTGGTTTCTGACCTGGGTTGTGAAGAAGGAATAGGAGTTCCCTGGGCGGAGGGGAGGGAGAAAGGAGGGAGGTGCTTGGAGAAGGGCCAGAAGTTCTGTGTGGCCAAGGTAACTGTGGATGGCTCTTTTTAAGCAAACCTCCCCAGTCCACCTCATAAGTGAAGGGGCCCCTGAAGCTGACACTCTACCACCTAAATGAAAGAATCCAAGTCACCCAGAGGGATCTATCCCAAAGGCTTAGGTGATTTGCCAAATCTGTGAAGATGAGTAGGTTGCTGCTCAGAAGGCAGAGGGATTCGTATGAGGCTGGCAGAGAGAGGCAGGGTTTCCCAGAAGAGAGGAGAAGCTGCACCTCGGATGCTGACGAGAACCAAGAGGGCTGGGGGCGCAGAGGAGCTAGGGCGGCACTGGAGGTTGGGTGGGTGGCTGTGGAGCCCCACATTAGGATTACAGGGGATCCCAGTCAGTTATCCTTTCTTGTATTTATACCTCGTCTGATGAGCACAATGGTAAGCTCCCTGAGAGCAGCGGTCAGCTCTGGATCCCACCCCATCTCCAAGAGCACCAGCACAGAGCTCTGCACCCAGCAGGTCTGAGGGCAGAAATGGAACAGGAAACATTCTTGGAATGAATGAAAGGGGGGAAAGTGGAAGAGATATGTTTAGGAAAAAGAATTTCAAGTATCCACCATCTTCTTGAACACAAAGAGCTTTCTCTCTTGAAATACTGCTTCTTCGAGGGAAGGTTCCTCAAAGCAAGCCTAACCTTCCTTCTTGGGGTGCATGGAGGCCCCCAGACCCATCAACTAACTACCAGACTGGGATGCTCCACCCCCTTAGGATGTTTTAGGGCTTTTCCATTCCTTTCATTTCATTATGATTTTTAACTCTGTGACTGATATGAAGAGGACCCACCAAGTCTGCCGCTCTTGAGAGCAGAAGCTGGAGACGGAGGATATGGAGGATACAGCCAAAATTTCCCCGGTGATTTCTCCCTGCAGCCAGCTGGTTGTAGCTGGAAGCAGCAATTATTTTGCCTTTGTCAGGAATCTACGGTGCAGGAGACAGCTGCTGGGCCGAGCGAGGCCTGGCTGACACAGGTGCAGCCTGCTCAGGACAGCTTTGAGAGCCTGCAGGGACTGAGCACAGAGCAGGCCACCTGGCAAGAGCACCAGTGCACGCCTTCTCTCTCCCCACAGAGGTAACTTTCTCAAAGCCTTCCTGCCTCTGTGCAAGGAGACTTGCTGTGAGCCAGCTCATGACAGCGCCTGGGGCTCTGCCCCCCCCCCCCCCCCCCCCCCCCCCCCCCGGCCCCGGAAACAGCCACCAGTACAGTTGCAGCAACCAAGAGCTTTGATGGAATCCAGGGGGCGCATGGACCTGGGCTTGGAGTCACACACCAGCTCTGCTCTTGCAGCCCAGAAGTGGAACCTTATTGTCAGAGCTCATCAGCACTGGGCAAGAAGCCTCTCCAGTTACCAGAAGGCGGTGCAGCTCTAAGGAGGGTTTGGAGTCCTGGACGGGGAGCCCTGTCATGCTCTCCCCCCTAAGACAGAGAGTGCGCTGGAGAGAATTCAGACCCCCACAGCCACACAAATATAAGGACCCCACATAGCCCCATTTACTCCTCACTCCCTTCCCTCCCCAGAGGTAGGAAAATGACTACAATTCCCACTTCTCTTTGTGCAATATAATCATTTACTCTGAAAAAGGTAAGTTGTCATCTCCTTGTATCAGACCAACTTGCAAAGGTGCAGCATCCAGCTTTTGCTTCCTACAAACCCCCAATTCCTATCATGAATGCTGTCATTAGGGTCCCTCTCTCTTTTCCTCTCTTTCATCACCTCCATCTCTGCTCAAAGGACATTTTCTTCCATAGAATAAGACTCTTTTCTCTCCCTTCCTATGACTTCCCCAAATCATCTGCTGTTTTTATTCACGCAGCCACTCTGCCAGGTGGCTTTCTGGGCCTGCCCTGCATACAGCATGTGCTAGTCCAGTCTTCTCACTGGCTTGCATCTTCCTCTGGCTGAAACTTCCCTGTCCGACCCTGCTGAAACCCAGGCTCCTGGTGAGGCTCAGAGGGCATGCTTTTCACTGATTATTGACAGCCCTGCAAGCTGGGTCTGTTCGGTCTAAGTAAAGACAGCAAGTGCAAATATTATAGGGACAGAGCTCAGGGAAAGAAATGGAACCCAAGCTACTAGGAAAGGGAGCTTCTGAAATCTCCCGCGGTGGTTCTCAAGCTGTGGCTCCTGAGAGCTTGTTGGAAATGCTATTTTCATCACCACCAGCTCAGGGGATAGAGGGCAGCAGTGCTTCCCAAATGCCAGCATGAGTGATGGCAATGATGATAACGGCTGGTGTAAAATAACCACGCGCCAGCCGCTGTTCCAAGGACTTTATTAGCACATTTAATCATCACAACAACCCTCCAGGCAGCTAAGTACTATTAATGTTCTTGCAATTTTAGAAATGAAAGAACTGAGAAATGGAGCAGGTAAGCAAACTGGTGTAATCACAGAGTAAATGACAGAACAATAGATCAGACACACACACACACACACACACACACACGCACTAGTGTGCACACACGTGCATGCACACACATACACACGCCCCTTCACCTCACTCCTCACTCAGACTTTGATCTTCTCTTCTCAGAGCATGTGCAAGCTACATCTGGTTCACGGTCATGTGGCAGGAGCCTGCACCTTGGGCCACCTGCTTGGGTTTGAGGTTGATTCTATCACATCATGAACTTGGACAAGCCACTCTGGCTTTCTGTCCCTGCTTCCTCAGCATCAAGTGGGGATAATTACTGTACCATCTACCTCACAGGGTGGTTGTAACAAGTAAATAGGGTGATATATGTAAGCACACCCGATGCATAGTATATGCTCAAAAAAAAAATACCTACAAGCTTGAAAGGCTCTAATTTGTGGCGGGTAAAAGAAGGTAGAAAAATATGGGAGAGGGAAGAAAGAATTTGGGAACCCCCATGAGAATTCTGTACCAACTTCTCAGGTGAAAATTCGGGGAAGTCCCTGCCCATTCTCTCCTCTGCTGACCAGCGCATGCTATTGAAGCATTTTGTGTGCACCTGGGGTGGAGATGCTGGGTCTCGGGCACGTATTTAATCTTCCAATGAAATCAAATGGTTTAGGCCTGGGCCTACCACACTCTGACTTTGAACTGCCTGTTGAAGCAAAATTTTGTGTCTTTGCTGCTTACACAGGTGCAAGGGCAAAAAGAAAAATGGCCACTGCTAAGTAAAATGAAGTCTGTGCCTAAACCCTTAAGAACCTCTGGTCACGTGGAGGAAATGTGTAACCAGACTTTATTAGGATTGCTATTGCTGTGAGAGGTGGATAGGTTAGCAAAAATAGCTATCAGAGGATCCAAGTCTGTGGGACAAGAAGGAGCAGACCAGAGAACAAGGAGGCCTATGGTGCTGAAATTAATGGCTTAATTACAGGGGAAGGTTCTTAGAAGTAGAAAAAGGAGCTACCATTTCACCTACCTCCTCTCTCACACTGGCCTCCCTCACTTCCAATCGCCAGATCCACGGAGATAAGCCTCTGGCATCACGTGAGCCAACCAGGTAGCTCGCCAGCATGGTTTTCTCCTACAACTACTCGAGACTTTTGGCAATCCCACGTTCCCTCTCTGATAGTCAGAGAACGTGTGCAGCTCCGAGGCGCTGCTTCTACGCTCATGCAGGCCGTGTTTAACATCTGCGCTGCTGTCAGAAACTGCATGATGGAGGTGTCACTTGGTAAGTTACAATACGGAGTGCAGCCTTTAAAATTGCGTTTTTAAACAATCTAATCTAATAAAAGCGTAATATTGAAATTGACCATCCCTTCAGGATGCCTAAGCCATGCCCACCAGCCAATCAGAGCGACTGTATGCAAATTAACCCAGCCAAGATGGAGGCTGCCACTCACGGAGCTGAGTAAACAGGCACCGTCTGTCCGTTGCAGCAGGAGTAAAACTGTTTGCAGGTGGCTGGCCTTCTCCAGGCAAGAACATATTTGCAACAATGTCTCAATCATAAAAGCCTCAGGAGCTGAAGCAAACAGCAGGCCGGGCCAACTACTAAGTGCAACATTGTTTCATTATAGAAGCCAGGAGCTGAAGCAGAGAGGAGGTTTCATTAACTGCCTAGGCCTCGGCTTAAAGGAACAGTGTATCAATTATAGAAGATAAACAAACCCCAGAAACCTGCTTCCAGCCAGCCTTGCTGGGACATTGAGTCAATGGGAGCTGTGGGCAGCCTGAAAGTCTGAAAATGCCAATCAGCCTGTCACCCAGGCTGGCCACACCCCAATGGGGTGAGGGATGCCGCTGGGGGGCTTGGCCAGTCTGCAAACAGCCATCAGCCCCTCACCCAGGCTGGCCAGGTACCTCAGTAGGGACCCAAAACCTGAAGGGACTGTGGGCAGCCTGAAAGTCTGAAAAAGGCCCTGAGGCCCGCACCCAGGCTGGCCACATCCCAATGGAGTGAGGGACCCCACGGGGGGGCTTGGCCAGCCTGTAAACAGCCATCAGCCCCTCACTCAGGCTGGCCAGGTACTCCAGAAGGGGCTGTGGGCAGCCTGAAAGTCTGAAAACGGCCCTCAGGCCCACACCCAGGCTGACCACGCATGCCAGCAGGTGGACATCCCCAGAGGGGTCCCAGACTGCAAGAGAGCACAGGTCGGGCTGAGGGACCTCCCAAGTGCACAAATTTTTGTGCACTGGGCCCCTAGTTCTATATAATAAAAGGGTAATATACAAATTGACCCTAACAGCAGAACAACTGGGAATGACTGGTCACTATGACACACACTGACCACCAGGGGGCAGATACTCAATGCAGGAGCTGCCCTGTGATGGTCAGTGCGCTCCCACACAAGGAGCTCTGCTCAGCCACAAGCCAGGCTGCCGGCTGCCAGTACAGCTGTGGTGGTGGGAGCCTCTCCCGCCTCCTCAGCAGTGCTAAGGATGTCCGACTGCAACTTAGGTCTGTTCCCCACTGGCAAGTGGACATACCCTGAGGGCTCCCGGGCTACCAGAGGGATGTTTGACTGCCAGCTTAGGCCCAATCTTCTGGGGAGTGAGCCTAAGCCAGCAGGTGGACATCCCACAAGGGGTCCCAGACTGTGAGAGGCCATAGGTCAGGCTGAGGGATCCCCCCAAGTGCACAAATTTTTGTGCACCGGGCCTCTAGTTTTGTAATAAGAGAGAAACACAAACACCAAAGCAACAGAAAATATAATTCACTTTTTTTGTTACCATATAACAAAACTGAATAATCTCTTCCTAGCTTCATTGATGCTTAGGGTTTAAAAAACAAAACAAAAAACATACCAATAGTCAGTATTCACAAAATTTGAGCCCAGCTATTTTTGACTTAGCATTATTTTATATCAACATTTTGACTTGTTTTCATAATACACACATTTATCATTCTTAATAATATTATATTTCATTTACAACCATAGTATGTTTTTATTTAAACATTTTTAGATATTTTTCTTCTTTTTCCAGTCCACTCTCCAACCCCCATCATGTTCTTCTTTTGAGTTATTTCTCCAGAATATGGTCTCAAAAATACGTTATGCAGGCCAGAGGATGTGCTACATTATGACTCATTACACTTTGCCATGTTGCTTTCCAGAAGTATTACACTAATTTATGTCAGTATGAGCATACAGCTTTCTCCAAAGCCCTGTCAGGTTTTGGTTTTGCAATTAGAAGTTACTTTTACCAACTCACTGGCACTGCATGATGTTGTGCTTTTAAGTTCCTGTGATTACCAGGAAGGCCAAATCCTTTCTCAAAGATTTTTTTTTTCTATTTGTGTAGTCTCTTGTGTGAACAACATGTTCTAATTTTTTCGACCATGACTGCAGTGGAAACAGTATTGCCCTTGGATTTGGTTCCATTCCCCAGAGATTCTGGATGTTCCTTTCTTTCATCCATTGTATTTATCACAAATGATTTCCTCCCTAAGTCACTTTGACCAAGAAAGTTCGGCTCAGCCAACACAGGTCCCCCTCATCAATTCAGCCAGGTTCCTGGTGCTCTGTTTACTGCTGGCTGCACACAGTAATCCCCTCATAAATTTTCCTGAAGGCAGCTTATTTTTAAGTTCCCCATCTCTCCAAAGGACTCTAGTCCAGATTTGTCAAATATAACCAGCAATTAATCAATGTTGTATCGTGTGCTACTGAAAAAAAAATTCAGGGCATAATTTTCATGCTTGCCTTTCTGGCTGTCTCTGATTTATATTATGCCTTTTTTTCAGACAGCATTTACATAGTGTGATCTCAAAGCATTTTACAACTCTTGGATCAGACTCTGAAAAGAGAGGAAGGAACCAAAGTCCAGATTATCAATGGCATAATTGGCTAGGAGAGCTGGGTAGGAAAACAAGTGTTGGACAAGACAAGACAGTAAACACACTGAAACAAAACTTAAGTATTTGAGAGTTAAGTTAGTTGTAATTAACAATACTGTATTGTGCATTTGAGAGTAACTAAAAGAGTAGATCTTAAAAGTTCTCATCACAAGATAAAAATTATTAAGCATGGGAGGTGATGAATGCTAACTAGACTGACTTTGGTGATCGTTTCGTAATATCTTATATAATAAAAGGCTAATATGCAAATAGACCGAATGGCAGACCAACCAAATAACCGGTCACTATGACGTGCACTGGCCACCAGGGGGCATGCACGGAACATGGCAGGTGTTGGCCATGGTGGGATGGTGAGGCAGGTGAGCAGGGGCACCAGACCAAGGTGGGGTGCTGATTGCTATCATCAAAGCGAGACTCTGGTGGTTACTGAAAATTCTTTGCTCTGGTGAGCAGTGGTCCCAACCCACGCTCACACCTGTTGCCAGCCCCGCTTGCACCCATTGCCAACACCAGAGCCACTGGTCACACCCACTGCCAGTGTCCAGCACCAGTCCCAATCACTCGGCACCATCAGCGGGTGTGGTGTGAGCAGTGGTTGCTGGCCTTGATCACCCCTCAAGGCTTCTCCACCTCCCCCTGCTCCTGAGGGGCGATTGGGGCTGGCAGCCACCTTTCATACCGCTGCCGGGGACGGCCCCACTCACAGCCACTGCCAGCGCTGGCTGCAGGTGCAAGCGGGGCTGGTGCTGTCAGCATGTGCGAGTGGCAGAGGGGGGGCTGCCAGCATACAGGGTACTGGAGGCAGCAGCAGGAGGGGCTGGGCAGGGGAGTGGAGGTTGGGCCGAGACCTGCCTCTGTGCCCACCACAGCCTTGCGGCCCACAGGTCCTTTCAAGGTGCATGAATTCATGCACTGGGGCCCTAGTAAACATATATTAAAACTAACACAAATACCTAAAACTAAAAGGCCCAGTGCACAAAACTAGAGGCCCAGTGCACAAAACTTGTGCACTGGTAGGGTTCCTAGCCACTGCTGGCTGCCGGCTGGGTACTCCCTCCCTTCCCCCAGCCAACCTCTCAGTCAAGGGGATAATTTGCATACTATGCTTTTTTTTTTCTTTATTGATTAAGGTATTACATATGTGTCCTTATTCTCCCATTGCCTTCTCACCCCACACCACACCACCCCATTCATGCCTTCACCCCCCTGATGTCTGTGTCCATTGGTTAGGCTTTGGTTGGTCTCTCCCCCTTACCCACACCCTCCCCTACCTTCCCTCTGAGGTTTGATGGTCTGATCAATGTTTCTGCAATACTATACTTATATTATATAGGATTATATCTCAATAAAAACTTAAGTATTTGAAACAAAATACAGAATGGACACAAGCATCACCCAAACATGTAAAACAGCAACAGCGAAAACTAAGAACTGTACGAGAAATGCTAAACATTGCACATATTACTTGGTAAAAATGGCCATGTCCAACTGGCACGGCTCAGTGTGTAAGTGGCAATCTATGAACTGGGAGGTCACAGTTCAATTCCCAGTCAGGGCACACATATGGGTTGCAGACTCCATCCCCAGTAAGGGGCATGCAGGAGGCAGCCAATCAATGATTCTCATCATTGATGCTTCTATCTCTCTCTCCCTCTCCCTTCTTCTCTGAAATCAATAAAAATGTACATTTTTTTAAATAGCCAAAATTTTCTTTTTTTTTTTTTAAGTTGTCATCCACATCTTGGCTTTTATTTTTTTACCTATAAGAAGGATCCCCAGCCCTGACTGGTTTGGTTCAGTGGATAGAGTGTCAGTCTGTGGACTCAAGGGTCCCAGGTTTGATTCCAGTCAAGGGCATATACCTTGGTTGCGGGCACATCCTCAGTAGGGGGTGTGCAGGAGGCAGCTGATCGATGTTTCTCTCTAATCGATGTTTCTAACTCTCTCCCCCTTCCTCTCTGAAATCAATAAAAATATATTTTAAAAAAAAAGAAGGATCCCCAGTTGGGGAAGAATGCACACAGCATGCTTCCTCCCTCACTCAATTCTCTCTTACTCATAAGCTTAGACTACATAGCCACTCACTCTCCCTACCCACCCCTCCACACCCACCCCCATTCCTGAACCCGAGCTAGCTCAACTTTGGTTCTGAAGAGGGTACTGGTAGATGGTAGAAAAGCTGCTCCAAAGAGCTACACATCCAATTGGAGAAGAAACACAACTACACTGCAGGTGAAGTGATAGATGCCGAAGAGCTGCTGCTGTTATTATTGTTGCTGTTTTTGTTGGACTTATTGAGGCCTTAGAATATGCAAAAATCTAAAGTGAACACTTATCTCATTAGCCACTAACAGGATTACCTATTTTACAGATGAGGCAACGTGAAGTTTAGAAACTTGGCCAAGATCACTCCGCAAGTGATAAGAGAACTGAGGACTGGCACTAACATATTGTCTCAGTATTGCAACCTTCTGGTGATTAGTAATAAATTGTGACTTCCACCACAAGTGTGCTATTTTATCTATAATAATGTCAATTAAAAAATGGTAATGTTGACATTATTGCAAGTGTCCCTCCTTTGCCCACTTCCATCCCTCTCCCTTGGCCTTCACCAAACTCCTGTCTGTGTCCACGGGGTATGCATAGATGTTCTTTAGCTAATCCCCTCACCTTCCTTACTAGTTCTCCCCACCCTCCTCTTCCCTACTAGTTAGGAGTTGACTGTTTCTCTGAGGCCAAATGTAAAAAGCCCCAAAATGTGATTTCCCAGGCAAACAGCAGTAGGCACCTTATCATCTTCTGTTCTTTTGATAGTTACCCATGCACTGACTGGTAAGGTACTTGAGATCACAATACGGGGGTGGGGGTGGGGGTGAGGGGAGTTGGAGGAGGATGGGAGGGAAGTTAAAAGGCCAGTGTTTCAGCCCCACTTCCACCACTAACTTCCCTCTCTGGACCACGGGTTCCTCGTGGGCAAAAGGAAACCAGTGGATGATACAGTTTCTAACATCCCCTCCAGCTTTAAATTCCTATCAATTTATGAAGCCTGGTAGTGACATCACAACAGTGGGTGTCCCGCGGTGTGGACACAACGCCCCCTACCGGCAGCCTCTCCGCAGTGAGGTGTGGTCACCAGTTCAGCGCAGCCAGCGGGTCCTGCTGCTGCGCCCAGCTGCAGGGGCTGTGGGACAGGGGAAGTGATCCGCGCATGCTTCACACTCACCCAGGCCTGCTCTACAGTGTCTACTGCCAGATGTCTCCCGAAGGAAAAGTGCCTAGGGTTCAGATGAACAACGGTTTTTTTGTTGTTGTTGTTTTAAATAAAATTTTCCTTTATTCTTTGTTGTTAATCCTCACCTGAGGATATTTTCCCACTGATTTTTTAGAGAGAGCGAAGGGAGGGGGGGGGGGGCGGAGAGAGAAACATCCATTGGTTTCCTCTCCCATGTGCCCTGACCAGGGCCCAGGGTCGAACCTGCAACCCGGGTATGTGCCCTTGACCAGGAATCACACCCTTGACCCTTCTGTGCAGAAGCTGACACTCTAACCACTGAGCAACACAGACCAGGGCTGGACAATGGTTTTCAGAAAGGACAAAAGGATTACAGAGTGGTTGATAATAAATATAAGCACAATTTTAAAAGTGCTCTTATTTTTTAGCATGGGATAGTCTCTTGAAGACAAGCATATACCTCTTCTCTGAAAGTGAAAAATAAATTCTTCTGTAGCTTGTGTGCGTTTGTTTAAAATCTGAGCCAAGTAAAGTCTCTGAGCTTCCCCCTAAGGGTGCTTCTCAGCTTCAACAACCAGCTGTCTGAGCCTGCTCACCTTTGCCAGCTGAATACAGCACATGATTCCAAGGCCACCAGCCTCCACTGCCTCCCCCGAGACGCAAGCCTTTTCAACTTCGAGATACACTCACGTAAAGCGTTCACACCTTTAAAACCCCATTTTAAATCAGTTCTAAAGGCTTTAGAAATGGTTTAAAGAGAAAAACCCCTGAACCAGGAATCTGCAGTCCACAGCAGAGCAGAGCCACAGAGCCAACAATGGCCTGGGTTCCCTTGCTCTCCCTGCTCCCCTCTTTCTGAAACCTCACACATGAAGAAGGGGCTGTTTCCAGAACCCCACACCTCTCCTTGAGTTGCTCACCTTACCTGGGAGCTCAATCGGAGGAGAGAAGGGATGGGAGTGGGATGTGTGTCCGGGGGGACAGGGGCAAGAACAGGCCATCAGCATTGGGCTTAGGCATTGAGGAGTCAGTATCCGGATGACATCGATAGTGTCCCCGTAAGCCAGGCCCCAAGGGGAATCTAATCTACGATGGAGTCCATTTTAACCATAAGCTTCAGAAGATCCCATCCCCCAGTTCACACAGACACTGACCTGTCATACCTTCGTGAATGGAAAACCAGCCTGGTCTTTTCTCCAAATCAGGGGCACCCAGTTCCCAGCCTGTGGTCCATTCCAAGGGATGCTTTTCCAAAGCCAGCCGCGGTTGGCTCTGCTTTTTCTTCCCCCCTTCTCGCCTCCGGAGCTTTCCTTTGCCTTTCCACATGTAAGCCAATCAAACCAACAGAAACTTGCTTAATTCATCTCCTAACTCCACTCTGGTCAGAAAGGGTCTAGAACCAGAGCTGGTCCAAGCAGAATTCTGTGTAGGGAACTGGGAGAGCAAGACCATACATGCTAAGGGTAGCTCTTTTTCTCACCTCTCAACTCCGGGTTGGTCCTGTCATTTTGCTTTAGCCAACAGAATATATGCAAGAGAGGCTGTGTGATTTCCAGAGGTTAGGCCTTAAGAGGCCTTATAGCTTCTGCTTTGGTCCCTGAAACACTGTCTGGATCACCATGAAAGGAAGCTGGGTCAGCCTCCCAGGGAATGAGAACAGCGAGAATGAGAAGCAAGGCGCCCAGCCAACAGTCAGCGCCACTGCCAGCCATGTGAGTGACACCGCATGCAGCTGCAGGAGCCAGCCCGGGTGAAACCAGCGGAGGAGCCACCTGCCAGCTGCGGAGCCATGAGCAATGATGTATGGGTGCTGTTTTAAGCCACTCAGTTCCGGGGTGTTAGGCAGCAGTAGATAACTGAAATGCACACCTTTTACCTCTAGCTCTGTTGTGAATGGAATAAGATACTAGAACGGGATTTTTCCTGCCTCTATTTCACTGAGGCACCATGTGATAGATATCAGAGTCCCACATGACTGAAACAAACCCCCTTCCACAGAATTCACAAAGAAAATGATCGAGACTGGCTCCACCACTCTTGCACATGTCATCCTGACCAAAGATATGAAAGGAATCAGGGTGGAGGATGTGGGGGGACATGTAGAGTTCTCTTATGGGGGAGCTCTTAATGAGCTGTGAGAGTCCTCCTTAAACACCCCGGAGGAAAGGGGCTACAGCTGTATCTTCTTCACTTCAAACACAGGGAAGCAGGTTCAAGCAGGCTACTTCGAGAATTTTAAAGAACAGCTAACATAATGGGTCCAGACTTGCGCCCCACACCTAGAATGACTGTGACAGGAGAAAGGGGCTTGCAGGCACTGTTGTGCTCATGTGGGATTTTGGGGGGAAAGTATGTCCTGTGGACCACATGTGGTCACTCAAAAGAGACTGCTAGCATGGGGTCAGCGTGAGTCCTGTCTCATAAGACACCTAGATGGAAAGAGACACCCCAGAAGTAAGAAGCTAGAGGTGGCCCTAACTGGTTTGGCTCAGTGGATAGAGCGTTGGCCTGCAGACTGAAGGGTCCCAGGTCAATTCCGGTCAAGGGCATGTACCTTGGTTGTGGGCACATCCCCAGTGGGGGGTGTGCAGAAGGCAGCTGATCAATGTTTCTCTCTCATCGATGTTTCTAACTCTCTATCCCTCTCCCTTCCTCTCTGTAAAAAAGTCAATAAAATATAATTTTAAAAAAAAAAGAAGAAGCAGCTAGGGGTGGACACTGGATTGATTACTAAGGTCGTAGAAAGAAATCCAAAGAGACCTCCTGGAATGAAGATGCGTGTCCCTATGCCCGGAGAACTGTAAGACGAGATGACAACCATGGGGTTTTCTGAAAAACCTAACACATGCCCAGCAAGGAAAGGTGGCCACGTCCAACACTGGCCCAGCTCAGAGGGTGGGGAGCTTAATTCCTGACTTCCTACCTGTCACCCAGTCCTGGAGATTCAGAAACTAGCGACCAAACAGAATTGCAGGCAGAAAAAAAGCATAAAGCAGAGACCACAGAGGAACCACCATCTACCCACCAACCTTTCCCAGGTCAGACCCCTAGCCTGATGCAGGCTTGAAATGGGGAAGGGTTAACATTAAATCAAGTTCACAGGTGGATTTCTCATCTTGGGGGGGTCATTCTAATTTCCAAATTGTGATGCAGCACAACTTCGAATGACATGAGGATGCGACATGAGATGACTTTCCTAAGGAGATAGAAAGTCACAAGGTTTGAACATGAGCTGGAAAAAATCACAGGCTCAGTTTTCACACCAACCTTCCTCTATTAAAATAAAATTTAAAAGAACAACAGGGGAGAAGTATTTTTTGATGTATCACTAATTAATTATTTATTGGTTGCTAGTTACACTGAACTTGGTCTATTTACCAGTTTTTTGGAATACACTTTTCAAAAGACCAAAAAAAGTTCTCGTTGTACCGTCTTTTTCTGCAGACTGCCACGCATATTTCTCTTTGTTCACATTCCCTTCCCACTCTTACAACTAGGTGGGCTTATAATGTATCACATGATCACACTGATCCAGGTCCAGAAGGCATTTAGGACACGGCAGCTATTGAGGCGATAAACTTGGAAATTGTTTTCCCCAGGTAAACAATTAAAGCCTTGGCAAGCATTAGCCCCATGACCGTGGGAGGAGGTCAGTACAGGTGTCTATTGGCTTAAAGCCAGTCTCACTCGTCTGGAATGTAGGACTTCATCAGCACACCTGCCTAGGAGCTTTTAAAGACTGAGATCTGTAGGTGAGTTTTTGGACTTCATATGAGGAAGTTGAAATCTAATAGAGAAGATGGGTTGGCAGAACCTGTGTCTGATCTTTCAGCAAGTAAGCTTTTATAAATAATAGATGCAATCAATTATTTAGCATAACCAAACATGCTTGAAGAATTTTGGTATCACCTGCTAGTTCTCAAGAGTTTAATGCATAATCACAGAGATGCATAATGCATGAAGACATGGCCCCACTGGATACCGGCCTAAGAGAGAGACTGGCTGCACTGAGAGGGAAGACATCAAAGTTCAATCAATTATTTGCAGGTGATGTGTTGCATTTATTCATGTAGTGTAATAAAGCTGAGGTAGGAAAGCAGCATCAGTGTCTTCTCTAAAAAAATGTGAGATAATGAGAATATACAGGGGTGGGTGAAAGTAGGTTTGTAGTGGTGAGTATGTGAAACAGAGTTTGTTATTGTATTATTATTTATTATTTATTATATTACTTGAGGCCCAGTGCATGAAATTCATGCATGGGGGCGGTATCCTTTGGCCTGGTCTGCTCCCTCTTGCAGTCTGGGAACCCCACAATTTATCGCCCTGCAGAGGGAGGCCCCACCCACCACCACCAGCTAGGTAGCCTGGGCCTCCCTCTTTGGGATGATCACTGAGTCCCCCAGCCGATGACCTGGGCCTCCTTATGCAGCAACACAGACCAGGGCCCTGGATTCAGGGTGATCATGGAGCGATGGCCGGCTCCCGTCCCCCCAACCAATTGCATCACACCGCCTTAGCGGCGGGAGTCAGTACTGGGTCTCCACAGAACCCACAGTGGCGGCAGTCAGCGCTGGGTCACTGCGGTGCCCGTAACCCAGGAGGGACCAAGAGGTCAGCAGTTCAGTCTGCTCACCAGTCCCCACCCATCCAAGCCTGCTGAGGGCGCAGCCTGGCATGCCATCATCCATTCGGTCATTTTGGACGTTATGGGCCCTGGCTCTTTATATATTAGGATTATTTATTATGTTATTTATTATGAACAACTGCAAACCTACTTTTGCCCACCCCTGTATATTGGATGAAGAGCCAGGGTGTTGAGCTCTGTTTCTGACTGTGGAACAAATGATGCTAGTTGCCATGGGAGTTTAAATCATGCTCCCACCGTCATTCCTCAGTGTTGCAATCACCATCCCAGAAAGACATCTTGCAGGCAATCCTACAAAAGACATCACAAAGTGGGCCTTGAAGATTTTGTCAAGGTCCAGGGCATGGCCCTCAGCATTGCTGGCACTGAAGTCTCATCTGATGACTCCATTTCTCAGGGACCCCTTTCTTGGAGGCAGACTCTCCTGGTCCAGCCTCCCAGTCTGAACCAGAGAGATAGCTTACTAACTCAGAGGTTACTCAAAGTGCACATAACCAATGCATTCTTTTCCAACAGGAGGCCAAATCCTAAGCACTGGGTTGCTGGGCAAGCATAGCATCAGAGCTAAGGGAGACGCAAATGGAATGTTCCAGGCACCAGGCTGAGGCAGCCTGTGGTGTCCATCACACAACAGAGAGGGTGCAGCCAGTGGTTTTCAAACTTTGTGTCTGTACCCATTAGAGTTGTTAAATCATTTAGCAAGTCACACTCAGATACCACTTAAAACTGAAATATAGAGTAGAATAGAATGTATCAGAGTACTGCATGGAACAGAGGTCGGTAAGAGTGGTGGTTAAGAGGACAGACCCTAAGTGCAGGCTCCGTAAGATCAAATACCAGCCACGGAACCCTGGGCAAGTGATTGAGTCTAGGCTTCCGTTTCTTTGTTTGCAAAATGGGAATGATGATATTGCCTACCTCCGGAGGTCGTCATCAAAATTAAATGATTTGATATCTATAAGAGGCATAGAACCATGCCTGGCTGTAGTAAGTGCTACGTGAGTTTTCATTATTAGTAGGAATTGCTTTGTGAAACTATGGCCCACAACCCGAGATACCAGAATCGGAGTTCCTATGACAACTGCAGTCAGACACGCTGAGCAGATATGGGAGAAATCGTGGACTGAGTGGTTTCCATTGTATTTGGTTAGAAAATGATGGAAGCAATATCAGATCGCAGGCAAATGAAACCCAGAGGGATCTATTCAATAGGACATCCCAGATGAGCAGGCCAGAGCTCACTTCAGCTGAGGAGTGCTCTTTAGTGAATTAAGATGAAAGTGCTTTTGTTGAGGTGAGATGCCATAAATATCTCTTTTCTGGAGAGAATTCTCATTCTCTAAGGTGCACTTTGCCTTTTTCTTTCTTTTTGACTTTCATCTTCAGATCACAGTGACATATTTTGATCCACTGGAATGGATCGTCAAGTTTAAATTTAAACTTGAACTTAAATTTCCTCTCTTCTGTGAGTCAGGTTCTCATCTCAATATTTTAGAGTAGCAGCCGTACCAACTGATTACTCTACCCCATACCACAAGCCCTTCTTTCATACATTTTTCCATGATCCACAGAAATCTGAACAAATAGAAGGTGAATGATAAGGTAAAGCAAAGACTAAAGTATATTTTCAAGCAAAAAATAGACCTTTGGAGAAGACGACAGAGCAAACGGGGGAGAGTGAGTGATATTCAAGCAGAAGTGAGAATAATTATAATATTCACCATAGATTACCTATTATGTGCCAGGCATGGGGCTAATCACTTCATAACCATTGATCATACTTCTCACAATAACTTCGAAAGGTATATGATATTATTTACAGATATAAGTAAGGAAGCTGGCCCTTAAAAAAGTTAAACAAACTGGTTGAGACTCACTGCTAGTAAATGGTGGAGCCAGACTCAAAGGTGGACTTCCTGAATCCAGAGCTCATACCTTTCCTTCACACACGGCTACACGGGTTTTAGCACTAGACCCACTGGGTCTAAATTCCAGCTGCAACACATATAAGCTACGGAACTTCTCCAGCCCTCACTTCATTTCCTCTTCTATAAAATGGTGGTGGCAATGGTAGCTTCCCCACAGGATTTTGTGAAAATCAAATGAGATGTGTATTCAAGGATTTAACATCACAGTTGGCACACAGGAACTGTTCATATAGCTGCCAACTATCGTTATTGTTATGCCTGTCTTTGCAAGGCTGCCCGTAACTGCAAACATTACATATGGGTAATCAGTGGACTAGACCAGCTAACGATGTGCCATTTGGCCAACTGTCTTTGGACCCCTCTCTCTCATAATGGCACTTCCCATGGCACCTCATTCCTGCCACTGGCACAAGGAGAAAACAAGGCACCACTGAAGGCAAAAATGGCAGAATGGTCAAATAAGGAAACTGCACCCAACTGAAAAGTTTCGGTTCAGGCCAATGGAATCAGGAAGAAAGGAAAGAAGAGCTGAGGTCTGAGACCACTGCAGAGCTAGTCTCATGAAGGACACATTCAACACACTGCGGGAGGCAGGAAGAGTGCCGCAGGGGGAAAAATAAATTGCTTGGGGACTGGAATGGAAGCTTTTGCTCACGTTACTATGCGAAGAAGGATTCCCACAGAAGAGCAAAGGATTTAGTGTTGAGAGGAATTTAATCAGTTTCTCCAGCTCATTTTAATCTAAAAGAGAAGGATTTAATTTCCAAGTCTTAAACGGGCACCAGAATTTAGACAAAGTCAAACTAGGGGAAGAGAAAAGATGAGGAGAAGGACCATCCACTGTCCAGAAACCAGAAGGAAAAAACCAGCCTGTGGAAATTCTGACCAGGCCCAGATTTAAGGGCTGATATAACTCAGCAAGCACAGGATGAGGTGGGGTGAGAAGACAAAAAATGAACCTTATTGCCACCCTTGGTTTTTTTGTGTGTGTTTTTAATATGTTTTTATTTATTTCAGTGAGAGGAAGGGAAGAGACAGAAACATCAATGATGAGAGAGAGTCATTGATCAGCTGCCTCCTGCACGTACCCTGGGGATTGAGCCCACAACCATGGCATGTGCCCTGGCTGGGAATCAAACTGTGACCTCCTGGTTCATAGGTAGATGCTCAACCACTGAGCCACACTGGCTGGGCTTTTATGCTTTTTTTGGGTTTTGTTTGTTTTTTGGTGTGTGTCTGTGTGTGTGTGTGTATCAGCTAGATGAAGGCATCAAATTCAGCTGTGTTTATTCCTACTTCGCCAGGCTAAGGATTTTAAATTTAACTTGAAATAATCAATAAGCAACAGCCTGTATTTTTAACACCTGTCTGGCTGAGATTAATCACATCTACTGCAATTCCTGAGGTACATGGGCAAAATGTTGCAAAGCATCTTTCCTATTCGAGCAAAGTGGAATTTAAACACATGTTATTAAATCTGAAGATGTTTGGATGTAGTATCTAGTATGGATCCCATTACTGAAAATGCCAGACAAGTAACTCTGAGGCCCAAGAAACAGTGCAAGTGAACTTAGAGCAGAACAAAATCAAATGTGAAGAAGCAAAGAGATTTCGATCTGCTAAGGTTGTCACTGGACTGCAGGCCTGAGCAACACTCGTCAGTAAGACAGGTCAGAAGGAGGAGACAGCAGTCGCTTCTGTTTTTATCACCTCTGTCATCAATAAGCATTATTCACTACAATATGTGAGTCATTGAAGGAGATGGTTCTCCAGAAGCTTAGTCTATTTAAGGAAACAAAACATGTACATAAACAGAAAAGTAAATAACAATACAAGCTGTGCCAAATGGGAATGTGTCTTTCTTAGAAACTGCTCAGTGTCTTTGTATTACAAAAACATATCCATCATGCTGTGCAGAAGCCACACCATGACGCTAGTCTCAGAGAAATAGCCCCAAATGCCAACAGCACACAATGTCACTCTAATTCCACTCTAAGTCCTCCCACGATTAAAGGACAGCTATGATATTCAGATATGCTCTAGCAGTCATTAATGAACTGCCTCATGTGCTGTATAAAATTGTCGATTTTAAACTGACCCTGGTTTAGGGGCTGTCTGTTTGAAACAACTTTAGATTTTATATCTGTAAGCATATTTTATGTTTATTTAGGAAGGCAATAGAAGTATCGTGGCTAAGAGTAAGGACTCCGGAATCAGACTTCCTGGGCTCGAACCCCAGTTCTATACATACTAGCTGTGTCACTATGGCAAGTTACTTAACTTCCCTAAGCCTTGGTTTCCTCAAGTGTAAGTGGAAATAATAATAGGATTTGCCTGATATACTCATAGTGAAGAGTATATAACATAGTGCATAAATGGGTGGCACATAGCTCACAAAAATATTTGCTTTCATTTCTATTATCACTAAGGTGGCTGGGAGCCTGAGTTGGAGTGAGATGCCGCTGGAAGGGGCCAGGGCACTGCATCCAAGGTCTCCCACAGGGATACCTGTGAGACCCACCTCATCGTGCTCTGTGTTTAACAGCAGGTGAGTGCACAAACCAGAGACAAGGAAGAGGCACCTAGTAGTCTGAGGGAGCAACATGGAAGGAACTACCATATCCGACACATCTGCTTCAAAATTACTGGTTCCCCCTGGCATATGGCTCTGTTGTTTGGAGTATAGTCCCAAATACTTGTAGGTTTGATCCCTGATCAGAGTGTGTACAGGAGGCAACCAATTGATGTTCTTTCTCACATTGATGTCTCTCTCTCTCTCTCTCTCTCTCTCTCTCTCTCTCTCTCTCTAATAAAAACATATCCTCAGGTGAGGATTTTAAAAAAATTAATGGTCCACATACATAGAGAGGATAACAAGAAATTTGAAATTAGAAGCAAATAAGCACACTTTGTGAAGAACAAGAAGTTGATGGGGACATTGGGTAAGAGTGCTCATAAAGGCTAATAAAATTTCAGAAAAAAACATTATTCCTTCATGTCCAAGGAAGTCGTGAAGAGCTTTTTGGAGAGCATTATGCTAAGCAAAATAAGCCAGTCAGAGAAAGGTAAATATCACATCATCTCACTCATTGGTGGGGTATAATGAACAACATAAACATATGAACAAAAACAGATCCAGAGGCAGAGAAGCATCGATCAGACCATCAAACTCAGAGGGAAGGTAGGGGAGGGTGGGGGTAAGGGGGAGAGATCAACCAAAGGACTTGTATGCATGCATATAAGCCTAACCTATGGACACAGACACCAGGGGTGAGGGCATGAGGGGGCGGTTGGAGGGGGCAATGTGGGGGGATAAGAACACATATGTAATACATTAATCAATAAAGAAAAGAAAAAATAAAGTAAATAGAGGCGCGCGGCTGCATGTGAATGGCCCTGAGCGGGACTTGGCCCGGAGCCTGGGGACTCTCTAGGCTTCTGGGCGCAGTTGGTCAGCGCTAGGGCTGGACTGAGGCCCTGGGGTACCAGGAGGGCTGGTATTTAAGAGATTATGGCATCTGAAACCCACAGTGTTAAAAAACGGAACTTTAATAATATTCAGGATCATTCCATTGATCATCCTAGAAAAAGGATTTCTAATTTCACTAATAGGAACATGAAGGAGGTTAAGAAATCTCCAAAACAGGTGGCTGCTTACATAAATAGAACAGTTGGACACGTTGTGAAAAGTCCAGATAAACTACGTAAGGTGATCTACCACAGAAAGAAAGTTCAGTATCCTTTTCCAAATTCTTGCTTTAAAAAGGAACAGTCCCCCAGAAGTGGGGGCTGCGACATGGCAAATAAAGAAAATGAACTGGCTTGCGCAGGCCACCCGCCTGAAAAATTACACCATGATAGTCCAACATATTTGCTTAACTCCATTGATTCTGGTTCTTCACAGACAGAAAGCGCACCGTCACAATACAGTGAGTTTTTTCCTGAGGTTTCTGAGGATCATGAAACAATGGCACAAGTTTTGTTCAGCAAGAGTTTGAGATTAAATGTAGCTTTAACTTTCTGGAAAAAGAGGTGTATACGTGAACTTGACGCTTATTTGGTGAGGACAGAAGACCTTGGAGTGGTGGTGGATTGCCTTCTTGTGCTTTCCAATAGTTTACAGGAAGAAAAACAATACATCTCGCTCGGCTGCTGTGTAGACTTGTTGCCTCTAGTAAAGTCACTACTTAAAAGCAAATTTGAAGAATATGTAATAGTTGCTTTAAATTGGCTTCAAGCAGTCATAAAAAAGTGGTGGTCAGAACTATCACCCAAAACAGAAATTATAAATGATAGAAATATTCAGATTTTTAAAAAACAATTAAGTGGATTGTGGGAACAAGAAAACCATCTTACGCCTAGCTGGTCTGGCTCAGTGGATAGAGTGTCGGCCTGAAGACTGAGGGTCCCAGGTTGGACTCCAGTCAAGGGCACATGCCTGGGTAGTGGGCTTGATCTGCAGTGGGGGGCATGCAGGAGACAGTCGATCAATGATTCTCTCTCATCATTGATGTTTCTGTCTCTCTCTCCCTCTCCCTTCCTCTCTGAAATCAATGGAAATATATCTATAGTTTTTAAAAATATATATATATTATTGATTTTTTTACAGAGAGGAAGGGAGAGGGATAGTTAGAAACATCGATGAGAGAGAAACATCGATCAGCCGTCTCCTGCACACTCCCCACCAGGGATGTGCCCACCACCAAAGCACATGCCCTTGACCGGAATCGAACCTGGGACCCTTGAGTCCTCAGGCCGATGCTCTATCCACTGAGCCAAACTGGTCAGGGCTGGAAATATATTTTTTTTAAAAAAAGAAAAGAAAACCATCTTACTTTGGTTCCAGGATATACTGATAATATAGCTAAGGATGTAGATGCTCATTTATTACAGTTGCATTGAAAGGCACTGAATCTACTAAAGAGCATTTGGTTATTCAAAACATCCCTGGACTATATGCTTTCCAAACAAGTCTCATTGGACAACTGGGAACTGTGGGAGAAATCAACACCTTTTCTCTGAAAGCCACATATGAAACCACTAATGAAAGAAACCCTAACAATCTACTTCACATTGAAGTGGAAAAATTTCCGAAAGGAGCAGCTTCAGCTCCAGTAAGGCGAAAGTGCACTATGAAGACTGTTCACCTTTGCTGCATTTAGGAGTTATATGGCTACTTGGCAACACTGTTGAAGAACTACTGGGTCTTCATGCAAAATCTCATAAGAATATATGTGAAAAAATAAGACAAAGCGTATTACCAGAAAAAGCAGAGACCAATCATCCGTACTTTTTTTAAGACTGTATTTTATAAGAAAACCCTCAAATGTGTGCAGCTATTTTCTTATGTTGAAAGACTTTGAGAGGAGAAACAAGATGGCGGCATAACGTAGACACCGTATATGCAGCTGTGAACAACTATTTCAGAAAAACCACGAAAAGAACACACGGACACCACTCGCACCCACAGGACGGCTGGCTGAGTGAAAATCCTACAACTAGAGAAGAGTCTGAGACTCAGAGGAGCAGCGGAAGCAAAGTACAAAGCTACGGAGGTGCGCGCACGGAGCTCGGGGAGAGGGCTGGCGCTGGAGGACGCGGTTCTTTTCCAAAACGAAGAGAGCCACAAGTCCCGAGCGGCTCTGAACTCCAGTTCCAGGCGAGTTTCTGAGGTCCCACAGACATCCAGAGAAGGGGGACTGACTGGCACCGGGAGAAAATTCAAAGCGGATTTCTGTCAGCGTTGCTTGCAGCAATTACCGTGGGACACAGAGACCTGGTGTCTCTCAGCGCAGGGCTGAGAAGCGCCATAGCTATTTGCTCCGCCCCGCCCGGCGAACTCCCCGAGGCCCCACCCCTCCCAAGTGCGTCAGAGGCTTCTGCAGCAACACCTCCTTAAAGATACAGGAGCCAGCCCCACCCAGTGGCCAGAGAGGGACTAACCTAAACAAAACAGATCCACAAGGAACACACTCGG